>VZSC01003553.1:569555-592795 GCA_013398225.1 Steatornis caripensis | reverse complement strand
TAGAACAGTTCTATGTTCAGT
Source organism: Steatornis caripensis (assembly GCA_013398225.1). NCBI lineage: Eukaryota > Metazoa > Chordata > Aves > Caprimulgiformes > Steatornithidae > Steatornis > Steatornis caripensis. The sequence goes on along the minus strand of VZSC01003553.1, from coordinate 592,774 downwards.
TTGTTAACTTCCTGAGAACATCAACAGCCTAGGTTTATCGCTGAATTAATTAGAGGCAGAAACACAGCCTGACTTCTACCTGGAGAGAGCGAGCTTTTCCCCATTTAAGTAAAGCAGCCCTATATTTGAATTCTGTAGTTCTCAGAGATCTCAATTTGTTCTTAAGAAAACAATGTATCGGTTTAGTTTTTAAACCAAACAAACACCAAAGAATTATTTATAAGCCTTAATTGTACACAGAATATTTGTTTACAATGTATTGATAGAGGTTCAAAATTGTTTTCTAAAGTTTTCATGGTAATGCTATTTTATTATCTGTTTATAAATGAACTGCTTTCTGCAATTAATTTTCTAACCTTGTAAGTCAGATCGTGTATCAGAAACATCCAACTCTCCAAATACAGCAGAATCTTATTCATCTCAAGCGTCTCTTTTTCTAACTCAAATGAAATATTTCACTTTGATCATTGTTAATAGAAAAGACCTCATACCAAAATGGAATGGTTGCTATTACAAGATTCAGAATAAGTTCTGAAAATAGGAGCACATATATTAAAACCAACATCAAAAAGAATCCAGAGATGACATCTAATATGGGGTTTTTTTGAGCTTGTATTGCTCAGCACAATATATATAGTAAATTCCTGCATTGCATTTAATGTTTGGAACATATTCTTCAAGGAGGAAGCATCAGCCTTTTGGGGGGTCAATGCCTGTAACTTCATTAAAGATATAGCCAAATCATATAAACATTCCCAGGGTCTGCCACTCTCCCGAGGACAGGCAGCATAGGCAGCCTTTTGAGCTTAATGAGAAAATGAATGACACATAGGTCCTCTGTGCAATCCCTAAATGGACTCTAACTTTTTGTCTCTCCAGGCCTGATTTTTTCTTTTCAGGAGTGAAAGAAGTCAATTTACATATAATTTGGCAAGAGAGAGGGTCTTTCAATCCAAAATACAACCCAGTGATTTCTCACAAGTGTCTCACTCTCTGTTAATTATAACTGATCAGGTTAGGTATCGGCAACTCATTAAGCCATTTTCACATACCTTGTTCCTTTTCGCATAAATTTCAGTACTTCACCTACAATATTGATACAGGTCACTGGTTCCATCACAGAAGAAAGGAAACACACTTTCACTGTTAAGCCCCAAATCTTAGTTATAGAAAAACTAGTTAGGTGGCAAGTCATTGATTTACTTGTCTGTGGATTCACTTTGCAAAAACCTTTGTTGAGGAAACTGTGCTGGGGTTTGCAAAGAGACCACAAGATGCAGACAATAATTTAAATTGGATTAAGTACATGAGAGAGTGGACAAAAGCTGGTTGTTACTCTCTCTTGCAGTTATACAGCACAAGCTGAGGGTGACAGTACTCCAAAAGATTGGGACCTACAGGTGAAGAAAATAAGACCCCAAAGAATCCCTGCTGGGTGAAGCAAGTGTCCTCTAAAGCTTTCTGTAGGTGTCGAAGACCTGGCTTTGTTAATACTCTTGTGAAAGAGGACTAGTGTATACTTATAGTGGCTAGGAGAAAAAAGAAAAAGAAAAACAAAACCATAGATTAAATGTCTCCTGTGCTTCCTTGGCTGACAGACCAGAAAATGTAACTAAAAATGACCATTAGAGAATTTCCTGTTCAAGGGCAGAAGTTGTAAAACATTTCATTTTGACATTTCCATCATAAAATACTTCATAACATGTCTTCGACATTAAATTCAAACAGAATTTCCAGTCCATGACAAAGTTCTAAACTGAATGCTTTTGTCTCAATTTGGGATGAAATGAGTTCTGAATCAGGTCAAAATCTAATTTGCTGTCCAGGTGTAACCAGGGAAAATATTTACAGAAGTGTCTTTCACTAGTACGCAATATTCTTAAATCCTTATATACTTTTGAAGGTAATTCCTTTAGATGTCTAAACGTGTATGCAGTCAATTAAGGCTGCAATTAGGCTGAATTTTTCCCACAAACTTCCATGCAAAGCGTTTAACAAAGAGCCAAATTAAAAAGTCTTACCTCAAAGTGCTAAAAATTCCTAATGAATCCCGTTTTTACAGACTATCAGCACATGAAGACAGACAGCACATTAACAGGAGAGCAGAAGAAAGATCTTCGGAAGTTGCTTGGCCCTGTGAGGAATCAATGCAAAAAACAGAAAACATATTGGGTCAAAGAAAGCGTGTTTGGGGGTGTGGAAACAAATTAAGACAGAAATTAGATGAACTATTCTAAACCATTACATATCATAAGATAATTGTGCTATATCAGACTAAAGACCACTATCCTGCTTTCAACCAACAGCAAGCGTCTAGGAAAGAGTGTAAGAAAATGGCGGATAGTAATATACCCTTTTAAACCTTTCTAGCTGGTATAGCATTTGATGGATCCTAGTTCAGTAATTTGTTTAATCATTTTTGATCTGCTAAAATGTAAATTTCAATCCCCTAAATATAAATTTTAGTGTCAGCAACATCCTGTGATGGTCTCTCACATCTTAGCCACGTACTGTATGAAATGATTTGGTTTTCTGTCTGCCTCTCAATTTCATTTGACGCCTCCTTGCTCCTCTGTTAGAAATCAATGACTGATTCTCAGGCTTTGTATCCTATCATTTCCTATCACATAAATAACATTTTCTTTACATATAGACTTTTTCTTCTGTAATATTCCACCAAGAAAGTTTAGTTTTTTTCAGGAAGTTTGATGAAAGACCTTGCAAAAGCCTTCTTGAAATTTATCTGGGTCTTCTTGATCCACACATTTACCTCAAAGAGCTTTAACAATTTATGAAGCCTTTACAAAGCCACGTTGATTTTTCATAAATGTATTATATTTATAACAGGTTCCCTAATTCTGTTCTTAATTGTCGTGTCTACCAAATAGGAAAATCTAGGTGCGTCAAAATTAAAATGTATTCTAGTATTTGTATGCGAGTGATTAAGGAACATGCAAGAGAATAGTTAAGCCAGAAAACAAAAGTTGGATTTCACTGAAGAAGCATTAAAGTGACTGAGTGTTTGCTGATCTCACTATTTTAGTCCCTAAGTAGTAGCAAGCTTCCAACAAGCTGCCCTCTGTGGCATTCCTCCTTCTCATCCCATCTGAAATTTTCATGATAGTTTAGGCAAGGGATCATTTAAGCACACAATTCGTTTGGCTCTATATCAGATTTTGTTAGAAACAAGCTGTTATGAAAGCTAAATGAGGCCATGAGTTTCAAAACTGATCAGGATTTTTTGGATGCCTCCATTTATGATTAATAACTTGAGCTACCATGAAAGGGCTGAATAATACGCAGAGCTCAGAATGCACCCTAAGAAACAGGTTGTTGTAACATGGGCAGTGAGGAACTAAGCCACTCAAAAGTCACTAGTCACCTCTAAAAATTGTTGCCGTGACCAACAGAAATATTGCCAATGACGGGTTGCAGTTTTGTTTTGGTTTTAATGAAAACTTAAAGCTGTTTTTAACAGATAACTTCCGGGAAGGATCAGGGACTGGATACAAAAGCACCAACAATGTGATTCTCATCATCTGAGTGCAGAGAATTTCAGGTGACAGAAGAACTCGCAGAAACACCAGACTATGCACTGGGTTGCTGGTTTCCCTCTACCGACATCTTAAACGATTAATGTGGGAAGACAGTAGAGAAGAAGCTGCCTCTGTTAACAAAAGATGATATTTTAGTTAACAGGGTCTACTTAAGCCTCTAGAGGTCATTGTACTGAGGGCAAATTATTATCCCTCACATGGAGTGCAAAACAACTGGTCTATAATTTGTGCTACAAAACCATGCTGTCCGTCATATTTCCACTTTTCCATGTCCTCCTTAAGCACTGCTCTCTTTAAGGTTTGTGTGCATCTCTGCCTGTGATTTCAAGAAGGCAGTTCAATAGCTGGAAACACTTGGAGTACATACAGAAGTCACTAAGATTTGCAAATATCCCTGATACCATTTCCAGACACAAGTCTCCTGTCACCTGGAGGTGACGCAGGCAAGGGGAGAGACAGCTGACCAGGACAGCACAACTGCTTTTGATTTTCAGCAGGTTTCCTTCGCAGTATCCTGTGAAGGCTCACGGCACGGGACCAGTTTGTGCAGTTCAGTTCCTTGAAGAGGCCAATCCCAGTGGCAGCACAAGCTAGGAACAGACCGCCAAGACTGACAAAACTGGGATCGTTCTTACCTTACACTTGAGTTCACACAGTGGAGACAAGCTTGTCCCAATTTTGTCCTTCTAGCCATAAGGGTAATGCCAATAAATGTAAGCAGAAACCTTAACTTTTCAGGATAAAACTATTCTAAGCTCTCTATGAAAGCTAACCATGCTCCTCTGCTGCTCAACCAAAGTTCATGGCTGCATTTACAATGAATGTTGGGAATGAAACAAATTAAACAATTATATGGTATTTTCTGTAATTAACATGACTTGGGAAATAAAAGAATAAAAGCAAAATTTAGAGATGTTCACAGTTTACGGGGAAGTCATCGAGGAAAAGCCTGAAGAGCTGCATCCCGAGTCCTGTTTGCTTAGTCTTAGCAGCAGCCACCTCTGCTACACCATTCAGTGAAGTAGGTACTGGTCAGTACAAATAAAGGAACCAATTCCATTTCCCAAGACATAATTTAGAAGCTTTCTTTTAAAGCCTGGATAAATGCACTGGGGTCCTAACTGCTAGAGTGGCCTCATGACTCTCCCTTTTATTCTTTGAACCACAGTTGCTCTGTTTTCCAAAACTGGGTGGGGAGCTGATTTTAATGGGAACCGAGTGTCCAAATCTCTTAAGTTGCTTTAAATTTCTAAGTTGCTTTCTAATTTCTCTAAAATATACCGATGTAAGTTGCAATTGCTACAGTGAACATTGTTAGAGTTCCGTGGATATCTTATGAAGTCTGAAGATCTGCTTCAGTGCTAAGCACTCTTATAACCTGACTTCTACTGGAGTCATTGGGAGCTTGGCTAGAGCAAAGCAGGAATGAATAATGAAGCAAGCTCTTCTCAATCCATCAACTGTTACTTTTGGAAGCTCAGGATTGTTCATTCAGTGCTCTCAGAGGAAAACTGGGTCAAAATACCACAGAGACGAGCCACTGGGAGAGCAATCTAGGCAACTAGTTTAGTTATGGCTGATGAAAATTGTTTATCAAGACAAAGGCTGGTGTATGTGTCTAGGATTCAGAGGACCCGAGTTTAAATCATACTGTTAAAGACCTAAGGCGTATCACTGGGTCAGCAAAGTGGGCTAGACTGAGGTAGCTCAAATTCCACCCAAGTTCTGCATCCAGTATGTTTTGTAGGCTAGCTCTGAGCCTTCAGAGGCAGCTAACCACTATACAACACCGGGCTTTGAAACTTCAGGTGAAATTTAGGATATACAAGTCCTCAGTCTCAGTATCTTCCACAAGAAACAGGGGAAGAGGACTGACCAACCTGCCAGGTGCTTTAAGAATGAGTGTATGACATACTGAAAAGTGATTAGATACTGAAGCAACAATGCATAAACACATTTGGCATTATGCATCCACTCTATGAGATCAATATGAACAGACAAAGAAATGCAGACACTCCTATTTTATCAGTACTTAAACTCAATATCCATGCACTCTTGTGAAAAGCACAAGTACAAATCCAAAAAGCTATTTTTCATTACAACACTAAATTTCTTAAATAATTGAATAGTTAATCAATAGTCCAGCAGAAATATAATGAAAATATTACATTAACAACACTTAAAAACATTGCTGAAACCGTGCCCAAATCCAGATAATTGCTGGCTCTTTTTCAGAAAGGTCAGCTTGGAATAAAATTATCTGTGATTTTCTGCCCATAATTTTGTACTTGTACTCAACTACCAGCGTAAAATTGGAAGCCAGCCCTTTGAACATTTGGCCCTTTAAGATATTAATCCAAACCCAAGTCCACTGAAACGTTAGTGTTCCTTGTAGCGCCTAAGCCCTGAGCCGATCTTCCAAGCCCTGGCAGTTAGGACAGCGAGATGGCTGACATTCCACTGGCACTTTCTTCCAAAAGCAAGTTGGCACTGGCAGGCTTCAAAGGCAAAATCCTGGTACCCTGCAGTATTTCAACAGAAGTCGACCTCCTACAAGCTATGAAATCCTCCAGGGGCGAGCGTATATGAACACTCTCAATTAAAACATGGTAAACAAGGAAAGTCAGAAAGAGCCACTTTATGCATTTGCCTGCTTAACCCTCCTACCCTAACCCTCCTACCCTGATCTCACCACCTGCCCGCTGCCGTAAGGCGATGGCAGAGGAGGCCAGCCAGGGCTGCAGTATCCCCCGCACCCATCCCAGTCTTTTTGCATGGTGGAATTTTAAAGCTGCTGAAATTGTGTGGAGAGTCACATTCTCTACTGATTTAACAGTGTATTTATATTCACTATCCCATGCATATTTCAGATATTCCTTCACATACATTACTAAGCTGACACACATCAAAAAGCTGATCTGCTGAGAGCTCAAGTTAGCTTGCTTACACACAGCCACCCACCTAATCCATGTTGAAGATGTCAAACAATTACAACATATGCTTCCTTAGACACTTAGAGCAACAAAGACCTTGTATCCCCAGAACACCCAGGATAAATAAAGCAATCTAAGAGGTACAGGCATACCCATATGAGGAATAATATGTTTCTAAGTATTAAGATAAAAAACCCCAACCATTTATTCCAGCAGAATTTTTCTACAGCATTTGAGAAGTGCACATGAAGTTGCTCTGAAAATGGGAGTAACAAGCAATGAAATATAAGGATGTTCAATAAATATGCAGTGAAATAAATTAAGTATGATTCCGTGAAAGTGCTGTGAAAGTCAGAAAAAGTGTTGTTTGAAAATGTAGAATATCCTTTATGGTCATATTTTTTAAAATTACTTCTATTTGTCAAGAACAATTGGTCCCTTCTTTTTGTCTTCATTTATCTCAGAGGAAAATAAAATGAAACAAATAGCAAAAAAGTCCCAAGTAAGTGAACAGCTGAGCCAGGGACAAATTAAGTAACGCAGATTGATGGCTGTTGATCTACAGCAGTACTATCACATCCCAATGCTACATCTCATATTTCATTTAAAGACCCATCTCTTCTTTTCCAGAAACAGTGCAGTATTTATGGGAGAAGGCTGATTTGCCAGCCTTGGAGCTGCACTGAGAATCTAGATTCAGTTTTTCCAATTTGGCTTCAAAGTTGGTGCATGCCTTCCTTGAGCTTTGAAGGTAGTAATCCAAATAAAATGAAACCGAACACTGGAATAAAACAAACACTGAAACTAAACATGTATTTTCAAGAAATGCTGCAGGCAGGGCAAAGCTTTTTATCCTCAGTTTCTTCATAAGACAGTAAGGAAATAATGTTTGATTCCTCTGCATCTATACCTTTACTAACCCCGCTGTTCCAATAGCATACATCGTCATATGTTCTCGTCTGGGTTTTCCCAGTGTTTTATCCTCCCTGGCATTCTCTGTCACAACAACACTCAGATGTTCTCTTCCTGCATTCAATTTCCTTTTCAGCCTCTCGAAATCTTAATCTAAATTTTTGTAACTTCATAGCTATTAAAAACGTTGACTGGCCCATACAGAATATAACTTTTTCTGTGAATGTCTGCTAAATATAAGATAAATGTTAAATCAATTTTTAGATTTCTAATGGCTTAAGAATTAGAGTGGCCACTTAAAAACTGCCAATTTTACTTGAAATATGAGAGGTTTCATCAGAAGCTGCAATAATCCTTTGTGTTTTCCTGTGCTTCTTACATGGCATATCTGGAATGCTATCAGTACTCGAGGAATGGTATTTGGTTCAATCATGTCAAAGCTTTAAAGCCTGAAGTTAGGAGCCCATATAATTTATCTGATTTTCAGAGCGTGCACAAATCTCTGTCTATCTGAGAATGAGGCCAGTTACTTAAGCACCTAGAAATGGCTATAAGCTCTTAGGTTTAGGCATACAGCATAGAAAACAGGCTGAACAGATCTGCCCTTCTCTAGGACAGAAAGCTGATGCCATGGAGAAAGAAGGTCATGGTGTGTGAACAAGGTCTTCACAATGACTGCTGGTCACTGCTACGAGGGGACATGCAGAAGTATTGCTTCATAGCTACCCACCAGCTGGTCACACGTTGCGCTGGTAAGAAGGCAGGTACTCGAAGTGCCTAAAGCTAGTGTCCCAAAACACCTCTAAAGGAAGCTCAAGATGTATATTAAAATGTGAGGTCAGGTTTATGTCCTAGCAAAGGCCTGACCCCATGTCAAGGCAAGACTCAGGCACACACCAAATCCCTTTCCATGCCTTGATTCCCCTGCAAACCCAGCTGTGAAGCAGAAAGGAGGAGTGCTGTGCCAAAAGGGCTGGCTGCGGGGCTCAGGAACATTGGGCACTTCAAGAAGTAAAATGTCTCTGCAATCTAGACTTAAGACTTGCATCTCTTGACCACTCACCACTGACTGTATATCTTCACAACCAAGACGGGCACCATGAATACTCTTCATTCAGCTACAGAGCAGTACCCAACTGCACCTTCACTAAGATGGGTCTCCACAGGTTGACATGGGCAATACCAGCATCTGCAAATGATCTTTCATAACACCCAAGTCTTACACTACTGTGCCTATTTGCTCCTCTGTGCAGAGCAGAGAGGAGACTGTGGCCAAAACTCCCAGCAAATCCAGTCTCCCAAAATATCCTCACCTTTCCAGGAACCGTCACAGACACTGTTAGGGCAATAACTGGAGAGATAAATGACAACGTGACCCTAGCCTTATTTAATTCTACATCACTATGCAAAGCTCTCGACCCTGCTGTCTCCATGACCTACTTTATCTATTGTTTATTTCTTTTTTTTTCCCCAGGAAATTGTTCATTAAGGATAAAAGCACCTGGCTTACAGTAACAAGGCACTGTGCAAAGTATCTGTCATTAAGTCGAGAGAGGAACATTCATAAATACATCAGGCAGAGCAAACCCATAAAGAACCAAGGAGCTGCAGGGGAGTATCTTAGGTAGAATGAAGACAAAGAAGATGTAAAGGCCAAAGTCTCTGCTGGTGCAAATGGCTGAACTCCACCAAGTTCACTGTGCCAATTTGTACTGGAGAGAATTTGAATCTAACCGCTCACTCATCAGACACAGATGGTACTGGAGCTACTCAGGTCAGAGCTAGTATTTTCTTTCTGGCAGAAAAACATTAGCTAGAAAAAATCATTACGTGCAAAACCAGATCTGAACAATTGGTGCATGCAACTACCTCGACTTCCTCTTCCCCCTCCTCCTGAATTTGGCACTGAAAACTTATTTAACTACTTTGAGAAAAAGGTTAACGAAAACTGTTAGAGAGAGAGTTTATGGGGTAATTTTAGGGTTTGACTTCCATCATTTACAGATGTACTAATTAAGGTTTTTTCCCGCAAGTTAAGACAAGTACAGTTTTCTCTCTGTATTCTTCCTTCGTCAACATCCCGCACATACCATCTGCTAAGTCCTGTTACTGAGCCCCCTCCACAGCTTGCTCCCAGATCCACAGCACTCAGATGGTCGAGAACACTTCCCTATGAGTGCTTTATTAACCCCCTTTGTAGAGGCATAAAAATTGGAGCTTAAAAGTTGTTCGTTCATTTTTTAACTTACTGTAAAGTAAGATTAATGCAGTTTACTCTGTGTTGAGATTATCTGAGCAAATATCACTTACATGTATCCCGCTCAACAAAAGTCCTCCGCTCCACAAAACAGACACACAAGCTAATGGCTGGCAGCAAACACGAGAGTTCCCCATTTTCCTCTCCTGTCAGATACAATCTTCAGCACAGTAAAGAAAGCATAAGCTTCAAGACTCTTTTAACACCAACTTGTAGAAAACTTGTATTTGTAAGCATGCGCTAATCTTGATCTTCCTTCCAGAGCACAGCATTAATGGAGGTCTCATGCTGTGAGTCCCATTTCCTTAGCCATTCTTCTGACCTTCTCATCATCTTCTTGGTCTTGTTATCTTACACTCTGCTATCCAAAACCTGCTCTGAATAACTCCATTTAAAATTATATGGGGACTTCTTCCCAAGATCAACAGCCACTTTCCACTTCAGCTTCACCAAACGCACTTCAGGCAATTACATCTCTATTTGTTTAAACTGCAACTTAACTAATTCTGTCTCCAAGGGAACCTGTGCAATCTCTAGGCTCTTATCTACAAGTTTTAGCATCTGCCGAGACTCCAGGTATGCCATATGTTGCTGGGTAAAGGGTCAAGATCTCGTAATTTGGTGATCCATCCTTCATCACAGAAGAAACGAGTTTTCTCTGTGCGTGAAAATGTTTCAACTTTAAGTTTAGGAACAGTGGAAGAATGATCAGTGATTGTAAACTCTCCTTGTCACTCATTAGAATCTTACTAGCCTGCACATTACTCTTCTATTTTAACCACCTTTTCCTCTTCTTCCCATCTTTCATCACACATGGCGTTGCTTCCTTTCATGACACTCTTTTCTTCAAATATGGAGATGCTAAACTATAGCTTATTTCTTCTTAAACTAGCGCTTTACATGATCTACTACTGTTACACCTGTGACACTCAAACTTGAAGATGTTTAACCGATACGTCTGAGCAAACTCCCTGGGACAGAGTAATCACTGTCCAATTAAACAACTGGCAGCCATAAGGATAAATACAGCACAAAAATATTTGAATTATTGATTACTGTTTTATACTCAGGACTATTCAAGTAACTCCTGAATTGCACCTTTCCCTGATTCTTCAGGACCATGTTGATAATACACATTGCAATATTCTTTGGATTTTCTGCCAAGTGGACAATAAAATACAGCGTGCACTGGCTTTCTTCCACTTAAAGAAGGAACACAGAGCTTGAATTTCCCTACAACACTTGTGCTTCCAGGCTTGTGATCATGCCCTGTTCTGAATCCCTCTAGGAGAGTGGGTTCCAAGTCAAGACAGTACCTATATATCTAGACTTTTGGCCTTATGCTCTGCACCTTGGAAATTATTTAGCTTGTTCTATCTTAAGGCATCCTTACTTTGCTACTTGTTTACAAAAAATCTCTGATATGAACTGGGATGAGAAACCTACTCTTGCAACACAAGCACCAGAGCAGGAACCAAGAGTTCAGATCTCAGGCATTACAGTGATAAGAGTGCTAAAGAAACAAATAGAATAGAATTAAAGCAGTATTGTTTACCAAGCACACTTGTCAACCAAGGGCCATGAGTATGCTCTGAGCTGTCCTTGCCTCAGTCTCACCCCTGATAGAATGGAGCAAGTCCTTCTTCCCAACATCCCCTTTCAGACTGTCATTCATAGAAGAAAAAAAGTTATGTAAATGCACAATGTAACGGTTAACTGGATTTTAGTTATTTTTCATAACTCACGCTGTCCAGTCTTATCTACTGAGCAATGAAACCCCCTCATCCTCTGCCAAAGTAGACAACAGATACAAATGAAGTGCTGTGTTTTGCTTGTTTATTTGTTTAAACTTGCAGCCCTCTCACCAGCTCAGTCATTCTTTTTTCAGACTGTTTCCATTCTTTGATTTGCTAACCAGCAAGTCAAGCATCAGGTGGGAGTAGGAATAAGTAGGTGGGAATCAGAGCGGTCAGAAGCCCTTAGAATGTTATTCTGAGAGCTTGAAAATCTGAAAATTGGAGGTTGGTTTTAAAAAATTATAGTAAACTATGCTCATTTTTTTCAGACACTTTTTTTTTTAAAAAAAAATACTGACTCTAACTATTTTATCTGCCTTTTAATTTTCTCCTCAGAAGGATTTGGTCAAAAGATCTCCTTCAGAGCTTATAACATCTCAATGAAAACAGGCTCAAAAAGGCCAGCTGGAAATACGGGTCTCAGTTTAGCTCTAAACCATGTTCACACTTTACAATTTTAACAAAATATTTACTAGTAATGTATCGCCTTATTATCATGAATTGAGAGTGAATTGAAATTTCATGCAACTGAATAGGCTTATGACATGCACAGACACATACTTTAAAAACTAGTCTTTTTCATGTTCTTAAGCATAAGCAATTAAGGGTAAGAGTAACATTTCATAATTATGTAATTGATCTAAATTCCTTTTCATTTTATTACGAAAGCACTGTACTTGCATAAGACACATCTGAGGTCGTTCCTGTTTCTCAGATCCACATTTGTTCTAATCAAATATTCACCTCGTGACTTTTTTTTTTCAGTTTTTGCCTTCACATTAAATTAAAATTTTGAAAGTCTGAATCTGTCATTAACTTTGAAGAAAGTACTGAAAACTCATTTTAAAAAAAAGTCATAGGGAGCTATGGGAAATTCTGTATTAGGCTGGCCTACTAATTAAAATCAACTATGCCATATTACTTCCACTGTTCAAAAGTATCCACCTACAGATCTAAAATCTTTTCAGAATGATTAAAATCAGGAGTAAAAAATCCCAAATCTCTTTCCTCTTTCATGTGGAGCCACACAGAATGCACTTTTTCAGATTTCAAAGTCCATTAAAACATCACCTTTGAAAACAGATACACAATCAGGCCCAGAAGTGATTTATGCAAGCAAGATGCTCAGAACTACCAGGAACTATTCATGTTCAAAGTAACCCCAGCAGGCTCAGCTAGGTCCAGTTTGTATCACATATAATTAGGATTCTTCAGACCATAAAATTAATAATACATTTAGTAAATGGTATGTTATTTCTCAGAATCTTGCTACAACTTATCTGTCTTTGATCAAGCGGAGCTGACTGCTAACAACATTTAATGTTAATTAATGAAAATACACGTGATAAAAAGTCCTTTGGAGAATTATCTCATTATGTACCATAAAAAAATGAAGTCAGTAATAACTGTAATTTATGCTTATATCAATGATTATTGATTAGGGTACTCTAAGAAGACACTAGGATTACAAGTCATCTTTAGCTACGCTTTCTCCTGCCTTACAGAAACACTTTCTTGAGCTGGGGTGTGTACAACAGATGACCCCATTCATTAATGAGTTACAGCTCATTTATAAAACCAAAGTCTGCAGGTAAATTCTTCCTCTGCTGTGGGACAGTGCCAGGAGAATATTTTATGAAATCCACTCATCTTTTGACAATGGATGATTGATAGCAAACCATCACAACTCAAGTTACTGACAAAATAAATAACGGAACCTGTGGAGACTAAGCAGGGATTTCAAAACAATTACTACGATCCTCAGAGAAGAATGATTACAGAAGGCCAAAGTATTTCGTAATCTCATAGGAATGCAACATTTTGCTACCAATCACTTTGACTGTCCGAGACCCCAGCTATCGAGGAACATTTATATTTAAAAACATTCCAATTTGATGTAACATGTCCAAGTAACTTTCTATGATTTTCAGGCACATGTAAAAAGGCGAAAGGAAAATTTTCATTATTATGAAATGCTGTGGGATTCACCAGAAACATCGTATCAGGTTTAATATAACTGTTTCTAAACTGGAAAGGAAGGGTAGAATAAATGCATCATATTAACACATAGGGCAGCTTCTATAGTTAATGTCATGTCAGTTAGTTCCCATTTCCCAAGACATTTTGACTTTAATAATACATGTCCTAAAGCTCTTGCTTAATATTAGCTACATACAGTAAATGAATCCTTGGATTGGGTGAGACTATTCTAATACCAGAATCTGTGTATACACCTCACTTGCAACAACTTTTTCCAATACAGGTGAGTAAAAAAGGAACACTCCTCATATTATCTCACTTTTCTCTCTAATAAACATACAGAGTAGCACAACAATATTCATAAATTTTAAATATTCTTACAGCAGCTCTTAATTCCACCTACGACACGCCCCGTTGTTCAGTGGCACACCACAGTCACTATGAGCAAGGAACACTGAACTTACAAGAAAGCTAAGGTCTCCAATGATCTCAATTTCTAGGAAAAATAAGACATACAGAGGGAAAAAAAAATCTTGCTGCATCTCTAGCAGTTTGGTTTAGTTGGAAAGATGAAGCGTGAAAGTGCTGAGAGCAGGATGTTGGCTAAATAGGTACCACTTGTACTTGCCCCAGATGTGATGGAGCTGGCATGCTGTTCAATACGAAGTGATTAATGATTGCTTGCAATCAGCCCTAGAAATCAATTGGCATTGAGTGACATAATGATGCTATGACATCACATAGCCTCACATCTGATGCTTGTTGTTGGACACACTTTTCCTCGTGCTGCCATTTTTGGCACTGTGAGTAGGCTCAAAAAAATTATGAGCTTTATGATGTTCGTGAATAAACAAGTTTTCACATGAGAGAGGTTTCTATTTCTTTCTGTCAAATTTTATTTTTCTGTTCACCCATGACCCCTCCCATTACCACTCTTCAGCATGTCAAGTTCAACCACATGAGCAGTGCACAGGAAAAGTTATGGGTTTAAGGTTGGTCCTTTATTTCAATTAATAATTACAATAGACTACAGGAAAATCATATGAATTGAGAAAAGGAAAGAAGGTGCTACAGCTAGCAGAATCACAAGTGTTGTGAACCACATAAATCTCTCAGTTTCAGCTGTACCATCGTTGCATGAGCAGACTGTTATTTTGGCACTATTAATAACAAGTTTTTCCAAAGTGGCTGTTCTAAAGCAATTAATGTTTTTAAATGACCCCCAATGCCCACTTCCAAATGCATTCTTCAAGTTTATTTTCTGTTTTTTTTAATAAGGGGGACAGCAGCAATACAGAACATTCTAAATGAAGACTCACCACTACCTTCTACAATGGTACTGACATTTTTCTATCTCTGCACAAAATTATCTTACTGAATCAGTCCTAGAACAGCACTGTACTTTATATTGGCACCTCACAGACATCCTATAACCTGTGACTATAACCAGATGTCTCTTCTCTTCTGTCACATCCAAATGATGAACGTCTATCTTTATAGCAAAAATTCATGTTGTTAGTCCCTGGATGTACATCTTTGCATTTGTTTTATTAAATTTCTTGCTGCTACTCCAGTTGCCAAGGTCATCCAGTTCTTCCTGTGTTACAATCCAGTCCACCTTGGTACTGAGAAGCTCGTTAGTCTCCTAGATTAAATACAGAGTACCGTTCGAGCAAGTAAGGAACTGTTTGCAATGTGTTCCTTCAGTACGTGCATGCATATGTGCACAGCACAGAACATCAGTGACCACAAACACGAGCAGTACAGTACAGGCTAGCATGCGCTTGGAAACAAGGCATCAGTTGACGCAGTTGAAGTAAATAGTAGCTTAAGTCTTAGTAACAGATAGAACAACATCATAACTGTCAGAGCAATTTTCCACATCAGTAGTTCAACACCTGAACTATTGCTTATTTTTGCAACTGAACTCTTCCCAGATTCTATCTGTTCTACTCTGAATCAACATCAGTTCTGAGATGTGTCATAAACAATGTTTGCCTGGAAGAGTCAAACATACCACCACTGTGACGCAGACTTAATGAGGAAAGAGTAGTTCCTCTCCCCTGTGCCCCACCCCCCAAAAAAAATAAGAAAAAGAGAAAGAAAAGGTTGGTTCATTTTCTGTAAACATCTGGGCTATAAATAACTGTAGGCTTCGCAGACAGTAGAACACTAGACTGCCTTTGACTTAACACCATAAAGATTGAGTTATTAATTTTAATTTAATGCTGTCATAATTTTCAGCTTTGCATATGAATATAATCTTAATAGTCTGTTACCAGCTATCTCAGGAATGTAGCAGAAATTACAACATTCTTGTGTCTTCTACTTTTCATGGGAACAACTGGCTAAACAGCTTTACCTGTCAGGCACTTTTAAAGGTTTTTCATAGTTCAATAGCAGTGCACAAAGGAAGTTTGATTTTGAAATGAAAAAACAGACAACTTATTTAATAAACTAATTTTCCAGATTCAAAACAGTTTAATTATTTCCATGGTCCAACAGAAATCAAAAACAAATTGTGAGGTGTAAAAGAATAATTTATTTCCAATGGTTAATCCTTCAAAAAGCCACAGGGAAAGAGACTCAGGATGTAGAAATAATTAATGGAAGAGTGATTGCTGAGTTCTATTCCTAGAAACAAAGAAATAAGGCCACAGCTGGTTCACAGAAGCAGGTAAGCTCTGGCCGACCTACCGTGAGGACTGTTGCTCACACTGCCACTCTGAAAAGGCTCTTTCAGAATCCAATCAAACTACTGTTGTGGGGAAGATAAAGTTCGACTATAATTTTCTGGAAAATACTCTTTAAATGGTTCCAGTCACACTTTTGTACCTGATGTCTGTCTTCAAGCTATTTTGATTCAAAATTAGTTTCATTCTCATGAAACTGTCCTTAAAGATCAAGTGACTATGTCGTTCACACCACCAGTTCTTCAGTGCCCAGTTATGGGTGGACACACAGGAAGAAAAGCAGGCAGTGAGCAGCCGACACCTAACTACAAAGCCGGGGCATGTAGTGAAGATCCACATCCCACAAGGAGCGTGCACAAGAGGGTTAAATGCCAGCCCCGAGCAAAAAAACCGGCAGCCACAAGGCAAAGAAAGCACCAACTGCCAATCCAACCTCTAAGAAAAAAAGAATATTCTTACAGAAGCCTAAAACTTCCCACAGCTGCATTGGTTGGAACCCAGGA
Source organism: Steatornis caripensis (assembly GCA_013398225.1). Classification (NCBI taxonomy): domain Eukaryota; kingdom Metazoa; phylum Chordata; class Aves; order Caprimulgiformes; family Steatornithidae; genus Steatornis; species Steatornis caripensis. The sequence continues at coordinate 576,143 of VZSC01003553.1, read as the reverse complement.
TCTAGCTGTCTTCATTACCGGTATGGAAAACATGCTTACTCCACAACCTTGCAGTGTCTGGCCTTAATCTTAAGGACACTGACTGTCTATAGATTTGTTTGCAAAATATCATTCAGAAGAAATATAGCTGTAATACTGGTAACGTTATTTTTTTTTTACCTTACTAATAAGGAATCCTGTAGAGTATTGAAGATAGCAAGTCCACATATATAACTATTTCTCTTTCTGATGTGGGTGGTAAGCCAGAAAGTTCTTAGGCACCAGGCCAGCAGGAGGAAACCGGGACAAATAAATGAATGAAAGTAGAGGTAATTGTAGCACTTACTTGGATTAGATGCAGATCACCAATGAACTCTTTTGCCACTCGTTTTCTCCCAAGGGAAATCTCACTTTCCCAGCTTTAATTTAATCATGGGAAAAATGTGTCAAGTATTGATTATAACTAGAAACTAAAGTCTTCTACAAGCATGTACACATTAGCACTACCACTCAGACGTGACCTGGAAGAAATCCTCGATTTGCCTTTCTTCATCATGATTCCCACTTCTTCTAACAGATTGTCTTACACAGAACAGCACGTTCAAACTTGTAAACATCAGTTTTGGTGATGAAAAAGTCCATGAGGAAATCTGTTAAAACCATTACATTTATGTTGCTTATGATGCTAGGCATAACTAAAAGACACGTCTTCAACTATGAAAGCAGAATACAATAAAGCCTCTGAGGAAGTACTGTATATCAACACTCATTTCAGTTTATTGCAGTTTGAAATAATATTGCAGTCAAGACTAAAAGTAGGAGAATTTGGCAGAAACACTGGTGAAAATCCTAAAATGGTGCTGTTTGTTCATGACCCTCGAGAAATAAGAAAGAAACAAGCGACACACATCTACAATGTATTAGATTGCAAAGCAGGAACAGGAAATTAATGGATGGAAGATTTCTAAAAATGACCCTCTGCCACTTCCTCCATACCTGCTCACCCCAGCCCACACTCTCTGCCCTTTAGTCTTTCATCTGTTCCACATCACATCCATGTCACATTTTGAAACTCATCAGTACTACAGAAAGGCAACACGTAGTTGCGCTTCTCTGAGAAAGTTCTCAAGATTTCAAAAATTTCCCATTCTACTTTGAAATTAATTCAGGTGTTTTATACGATAATGTCTTTGCCACGTACCTATGTTATAATAGTATATATTATTTAATAGCCTCTAAATTAATTTAGAGAGGCAGAAGTTCAAAACCCTGACCTGAATCAAGAACAAGCATTTGAAACTGAGTTAGCTCCCTTCCAAATGTTAGCAAAAGAGGAAAAGCCTTTCTCCTTTTGACCTGAAATTCACCCTTGTCAAAAACAGTATGCATGCTCTGACGAAAAGATAGCTTCGGGTATTGACATCTTCTGATTATGAAAACATTACCAATCACCTCTACTCATTTCTCATTATGATCAGCCACCTTTCGGCTCTGATTACATCCCTACTCAGACTTCGGCTGTTTTCTATGGGACACATCCAGATGTGTATATTCCCATAGAAACCCATAGAGCGGAATTGATTCACTGTCTGCACAAGTTGTCTGATACCTCACTGACAAAATAGTTAATTCATTATCCCTTCTTTCTTCCTATCTGCTTCTCACTGATCAGTATCCTTCCAGGGTATAAACCTCATACAACTACAAGCTCTCCCTTGTAAAGCTATTCTGTTTACAACCATTATTTTCAAATATAGAAATATTTTCATGATGCTGTTGCATTTTGTAGGTCGTATCATATGAAATGGTTTTGCTTTATCTGTATCCCCATATATATCTGCAAGTCACAAGACTCTCATACCAGACTCAAACAAAAACGAACCATGTTTCCACAACCTTGTTCTGTTGAACAAAATGCCCACGTGTGGTTTCTCCTTGCTGCACTGAAGACATTCAACATCTTAACAGTTCTAGTCAGACTGAATCTAACTTTCCACAGCCTGGTTTTATACAGAGGTTCTACTTGATCGGGGAAAAAACAGGGATTAACAGCAGCATGCCTAAACCTGTAGTTGGAAAATGCCACATCTACATTCAGTAGGAGATGCCTGCCAAGCCTCATCAACAACAAAAAGGCAGTAAGAGAGTTTGCTTCGGCTAATGCTTGGGTCCAAAAAANCTCATACAACTACAAGCTCTCCCTTGTAAAGCTATTCTGTTTACAACCATTATTTTCAAATATAGAAATATTTTCATGATGCTGTTGCATTTTGTAGGTCGTATCATATGAAATGGTTTTGCTTTATCTGTATCCCCATATATATCTGCAAGTCACAAGACTCTCATACCAGACTCAAACAAAAACGAACCATGTTTCCACAACCTTGTTCTGTTGAACAAAATGCCCACGTGTGGTTTCTCCTTGCTGCACTGAAGACATTCAACATCTTAACAGTTCTAGTCAGACTGAATCTAACTTTCCACAGCCTGGTTTTATACAGAGGTTCTACTTGATCGGGGAAAAAACAGGGATTAACAGCAGCATGCCTAAACCTGTAGTTGGAAAATGCCACATCTACATTCAGTAGGAGATGCCTGCCAAGCCTCATCAACAACAAAAAGGCGGTAAGAGAGTTTGCTTCGGCTAATGCTTGGGTCCCAAACNTAACTTTCCACAGCCTGGTTTTATACAGAGGTTCTACTTGATCGGGGAAAAAACAGGGATTAACAGCAGCATGCCTAAACCTGTAGTTGGAAAATGCCACATCTACATTCAGTAGGAGATGCCTGCCAAGCCTCATCAACAACAAAAAGGCAGTAAGAGAGTTTGCTTCGGCTAATGCTTGGGTCCAAAAAAACAAACAGACAGAAAAGTTCATGAACGCACAGACTACAGCTGAAGGCTTCCTCTCTACTGATTTCAGTTCTTTCATGACGCACAATCTGCTCATCTCCCATTTGGACCATACTGCTATAAGCAGACCGTGCAAACACAGCCTGGAAGCATCTCCTAGCTTGGGCTTATTGTCACAGAAGCTGGATTAGAATCTCTTCAACTACTTTCTCTATATTTCTCTCTCTCTTTATTTAGACTGAAGATGAAGTCACCGGGCATCTTTGCAAAATAATGCTCCTTGATGGTGGCCTGGATAGACACAAATGTTATGATACAGTTCACAAATCTAAGAAGTCTTTGTATCTTTCTTGTCTCCTGGGCCAGAAACACTGCTGTCATCACCCTGCACAGTTTGCTGTTACATTTCCTCCCCAGTGCATTATTATGCTGCATGGGATTTACGCTTCTGCTTGCTCCTCTTATGCCCAGCAACGCTGGTTCTGCCCAAAGCTATTTTGAGCTTCTGATTACAATATTCGACTCTTTCTGCAAGTCAAAACGTTATCTACGTAGTCCTGAGATGCTCTTTATCATCCAAGTTTGGCATATTTTCTTATCAAGCACACTGAATATCACAAGCAGCCCCAAAACATTGCCCCAAAGATATAAAATAACAAACAAACAGCCACGGTCATATATTCTGATTTTACACAGACATACACTTGCTGGAAAACTCCTGGAATAACAAGTATTTTTGCTTTACCCACTCCAGTCACCTCTAAGAGGAAGAACTAGAGAAAGTTCCTGAATATTCTGCCCATGTTTTTGGTGTGAGTTACTAAGTAATGACACCTTTAGAGCATTTAATGTTACAGCTTTATTGCTTCTCTAGCACCTGTCCAGTCAACGCCTGACAGAAGATAAATATATTTATAATACTCAGCAAAGTGAATAACAAAGAGTTTATGTAGTTGTCTCTGACAAAAGCGCCAAGTTGTAGCTGGCAGCTTTAATCAGCTCCCAGCTGAGCCCGCAAAACTGGAGGGAACAGAGTGCTGACCTTTCTGATGGGTTTCCGAAGGACGATTAAAGTTTTGTTTACTTTTTTAATGGGAAGAGGTAGCAAGTTCTAAAACCTTTGGATAGAAGGAGGATTCCTGCGCAAGAGCACTGTACACCATATTTAACAAAGTAATTTTTGGTTTGTCTAAAACTGATTTTTTCAAATAAAGGGATATGGCCTGAGGTTCCATAGATGAAAACGTCTGTAAGGTTTAAGGCCACAAATCAATGCCAGATGTTGAAATATGTTGAATGTGAAAAATGCAGTAGAATATAGTTTAAATTTAATTTTTACAGGTCAGTAGTTCTTAAAACCACCTTTTTTTTAACAAATATTCAGCTTCTACTTGTTTCGTATATTTAAAGCGTGATTTTTCATGTGCATTTGCTTAACTAATATCAAAAAGACAAATGCAAATAACGACTAACAATTTGATCAGGTATTTCTAAGTGAGCTATAATTTATTATTTCACAGTGTGTATAAAATCTCTAGTATTGGTTTTAAAAACTACTGAACACCTACTCTCTTAAAATTAAGCTCCTTGGAATCACGTCTGAGGACTGAGAGATCCAGCAGCACTTTTCCAAATGTTTCATCTTATGGTTCATACCCCTCTGCAACCACTACCCAAACTGACACCACAGAGGACTTTGTGGTTTTTCTAAAAAGCCAAAACTGTTTTCTGATTAACAGTATTGTATCACAAAAGAATCTGCTCATATTGCTAACTCAAGGGTCTACTCCATACAAATGGCTGATATGGAGAGCTCATGAGAATTTAGGAGGGTCGGTGACTTGTAAATCAAGACCAATGAGAGTTTTGCAGTAGACAAACTGCAAGCCTTTTGCTTTTTTATAATCTAATTTACCGATCACTTTCCATCCACTAACTTTTAAAAAAATTAACCCATAGCTTTAAATCACCACTACACATATACTCGCATACCTCTAAAGTTGTTTGCAGAACAACTTGCTATATAAGTCACAATTTTTCAAACAACACTGAAGAAACTTAAGTATTGATTTTTGCCAGAATAGTACAGGATACACCTGGATGTCCATCAAAAACACTTGTACCAGTAAAATAGTTCCATGTTCTAGTTTGGTTTTTGCTTTTCTTACAGTTCTACTTCAAAAAGCTCTACTTGGTATCAGTGGCAGACACTGAAATACAGCTATACGCCTAGGCCTTCCAACTTACACACATTGTTCATATAGCATTATATGAACATTACATACATGTATAATGTATATACAGAAACATTAGCATGATATAACAAGTTCCTTCTGACCAACCTCAGTGGAATTGTTCAACTGGAGCATTTATTTACTGGGAAGATGACAATGAACCTCACCGACATACGAGTGTTCCACGATCATCATAACGGAAAGGCACTGACTATAATTGCATCTTTTCTATTCTGACCTATTTGGTTTAGAAATGTTTCAGAGACATACGCTTTAATGATAAGGAAAAATTGTTTGCACTTCCTTTGTGAGATAAGGCTGTGCTGTATTCTTCCAATGAAGGGATATGAGCATCAGAAGGTAACAGCACATGTAACTCAAGCACAATTCCTGCTGTTCCGGGAGAAAGGCTCCTCTTCCTCAGCAGCAGCAAAGAGCACGTGAATTATATCTTTACTGTAAGCATGAGACAACCCACATATCAGCAAAAAGTCTTTATAAATTGCGATGGATGACAATTCTGTAGCTGCTTCCATCCAGTCCTGCATGCTAGTACAGGATCAACTCAAGAAATTAAAGCGGAACATAAAAGTTGCATTAACAAAACCCAGATGTTTGTACTACTACAAAATTAATATGTTTTCATTGCAGATCTATATCCTTATTTAGCTGAGTTACACTCATGAAAATATACAAATTATATTACTAAGATCATTGTGGGATATCAGTCAAAACCATTTCCATTACTTAAAGCATAATAAGAATCAACAAGCTGATTTTAAACCAACAGATGTCCTAGAAAGTGGGTCAGAAATAATTTATATATATAAAACATATATATATATACACAGTATATATACAATCAATATATCAATAATTAAGATTCTTTTATGGTTGAAAGAGTCCATATCCTGATATAGAAATGCAGGAGAATCAGAGCTTTTCTTAAGCTGATAAAGCTTATTGTCACTATCATTGCTGTTTCAGGTTACCTGTGAAATTGAAGATATTACAGGAATGTAAGGAGATTTTTTAAAAGTTACATTTAGTCAAAACAGCAGTCCAAGTAGTTCAGATTCCTAACTATTTACATGTTAGAGGCATGTGAGAGATCCTTGACTAGCACGCAATGGATGTTTTTTATCATTTCTCTGAATGCCTGATTTTTCAAAATGCTTGACCTCTGAGATATTCACAGAATCATAGAACAGTTTGGGTCTTAAGGGGCCTTTAAAGGCCATCTAGTCCAACCCCCCTGCAGTGTGCAGGGACATCTTCAACTCAATCAGGTTGCTCAGAGACGCGACCAACCTGACCTTGAATGTTCCCAGGGATGGCGCATCTCCCACTTCTCTGGGCAACCTGTGCCAGTGTCTCACCAGTCTCACTGGTAAAAATCTCTTCCTTATAACCAGTCTGAACCTACCCTCTTTTAGTTTAAAACCATTACCTTGTCCTATCACAACAGGCCCTACTAAAAAGTGTCCTCTCATCTTGTAAGTCTCCTTTAAGTACTGCAAT
>VZSC01003553.1:519036-569333 GCA_013398225.1 Steatornis caripensis | reverse complement strand
GTCCTTTAAGTACTGAAAGGCCGCAGTAAGGTCTCCCCCGAGCCTTCTCTTCTCCAGGCTGGAGAGCCTCAACTCTCTCAGCTTTTCCTCATGGCAGAGGTGTTCCATCCCTGTGACCACTTTTGTGGCCTCCTCTGGACCCACTCCAACAGGTCGATGTCTTTCCTGTGCTGAGGGACTGCAGAGCTGGACACAGGACTGCAGGTGGGGTCTCACAAGAGCAGAGTAGAGGGGGAGAATCCCCTTCCTCAACCTGCTGGTCACGCTGCTTTTGATGCAGCCCAGTTGCATCAGTTGGCTTTCTGGGCTGCAAGTGCTCTTTGCCAGCTCACATTCAGCTTTTCATCCACTAGTACCTGCAACTCCTTCTCCACAGGGCTGCTCTCAATCCCTTTGTCCCTCAGCCCGTATTGATACCAGGGGTTGCTCCGACCCAGGTGCAGGACCGTGCAGCTTTGTGCAAGTGCTGTTTAACAACTTCCCTTTTCATTCTTGCGTAACTTAAATTTCATTGGAGTTAGGAGACAAACTGATCTGAATGTTTGATCCACATATTCCAAACTGCTCATCATTTATTATATAAATTTATTATCCACTTCTATTCTAAGGTAAACAGTTCTAGCTCTTCAACATGGTCTAAAAGGAGTTTTGCTACATTTCAAAGCATTCCCGTCACATCTGTAAAACTCATTCAGCTGCTATAGCAGCAACATTTCAAAACTTCCTCTGAAAAATAAATTTAAACTATTTTTTAAATAAACCGTGTTGCTGAAAATTCATTCAAATGTAAAGGACTCTGTGATTTTAATGGGACTTTTAAAAGTGTTAGATTTGCTCCTAAATCAGAGCATCACATGATATTCTTCTTTCTTGCATAAGGACGCGAGCAGATTTCTTGGGTTGTTTCAAAGCATCAGTAGAATGACACTGATATAGTTAGCTAAGGATCTGAATCCAAGTGACTTACATTGCAAGAAATGCACTCAGAAAAGCTCTACTGCTGTAGTCACAGAACAATCTCATGGTTTAATACTTTATTTTCACTAGCTTCCTGGTCTGGAATAACCTCACTGGCTGGAGGAGAGTTCCCTCTTGGTTAGTGAAATCAGAATCAGCATCAGCTTCCTGAATCTGAATGCATGATGTATAGGTCACCTCATTTTTGCAAGGAGAGCATATTATATATATATCACTCTAGTGGCAGACTCAGGGAACAAAAGCAGTAAAATATTTCCTCAGGGTAAAATATAGCTCCCAGGAGTCATAAAGCCTGAAGCAAAAGGTTATTTTACCCAAGACACATGCTGTACGTTTTATTATTCTTGGGCAGGGGACACAGTGGTGTTGTTCTAATGTGCTGGAATTTCAATACCTGGGACATCATCCTACCCGCCCTTTGCACGCCTTGGAACCAAAATGTCCCAATGACGCTGATGGGCAGAAAGGGAAGTGAAAGAGAGAAGTCAAGACACCAGTGCAAAACCACTTCATGTGTAGTAAAGCACAGTGAAGAATGATGGATGTGGATAATTACCTGTAATATGTATCTGAGACAATCTTTTAGACAAAACACCACATCAGGTTTTAAAAGTCCAAGGTGAGATTCCAGGTGGCAGTAATTAACAGTAGGCAAAGCAGTCGCTAGCCTAGATCTTTGGGGAGCGGAGCAGACAAGTGCTGGTCAGTATTTCAGGGTTATCTGCGTCAACGCAAGAAGGGGACGACTCTGTTGTAGTACAGGCTCCAGCCTTCCTCAAGACAGCTAACAAAAGCCTCTTTCTCCTTGAAGATCACAAACAGCAAGGAAGGCGAAGGATCACAAAGTAGTAAATCGAGAAGAAATTTAAAAAGATTAAGAAAGAGAATATTGAAATGGAATACTAGTGGAAACTTTTCCACAAGAAGATCTACAAAATGTATGGAAAGTTTCTATGAAACAAGCAGCGCAGTCACCAAGACAGAACACTAGAACACTCGCAGAGAAGCAGCCCACGTCATCCACAGAAAGTCCAATGTTTTCCTATTCTCTAAAACTCACATTTGGAAGGACACTTAGAATCCCAGCTGAGCTGATTATCGACAGCACCAGGTACTGTACAGGTATACATGAATGCAGGCTAATGTGTACGTGTTATTATTTTTTACTTTCCCAGTAAAAAAAAAAATCCATTGAAATATTGCTACATGCTCTTACTAGGTCTAAACAGAATGAATTTCGACATTTGCATGTGTGTTCCCATACTCTGCAGCAGACATTGCTTATTGGAAATATGCTGAATGTTTTGGAAGAAAAGTCTGAGGAACAGAGTTGAATGGCTAGGCCAGCGTGACTCGTTACAGTCCGGCTACCTAGCCAGGAGCACAGGATTGATGGCACCTAAGATGGAGCACGATCAAATAGCCCTGTTGATTTCAAGCTTCAGGAAGATAAGAGGGAAAACATTTATGGGCACAATTCAGTGTTCCTGTACATGCACTCACCATATAGCTGTAACAGATCCCAAGGCATGGTGTGGTGCATTTGGCTCGTCAAAAGTAAAGAGAAAGAATCCAAATACGTTAATAGCCTTTTCCTCTCTGGGCAACTTTACCAAAAAAATCAGTTAGGGCAGAGGAGAAAATAATGGCCCAAATATTTCAACCTTGGAAGTGTCCTATTAACGTATTTCCAACTTGTCTTTGTATGGAATGACTTGCATACAAATCCAATGGAACCAGGTTTAGCTGCTGCTAAACACACATACAGAGGTTTGGTTTTTTCCTCTTTTTGAACAAAAGGAATGAAAGGACTAAATTTTGAGGGGGTTCTTTTTTCTTTTTTAAACAGAGATTTACTGACTGCTGTCTGAAGAGCTTCTGATAGAGTCACTACGATCCTCAAATGTCAAAATTACAATCTAGGTAGCAACAGGAAAACGAGGACTTGGATGCTGAGACAGGAAATCATACAGGTTCACAGAACTTGAAGGATGGAAGAACTTGATAAACTACTTAGAGAGATGACTTAGGGTATAATCCAGGTGAGGAGGGTTATCCGGGTTGAATTATGTTCATATCTTTTCTTGTCTTACACACTAATATTCCCCATTGCTGAGATGCTGTACATGACAAATGATACCCAGGCCTTAGGGGAAGATGCTCAAGTGAGAGAAGATTCTGAACTGAGAGGCTCAGATCCTGTTTTCAGCCAGATCACAATGAATAGACTTATTTCTGCTTCATTATTATTTATATGGTGTAGTGCACAAGACTGAGGGAGGGATAGGGAACTCCCATGCTATGCAGTAGGCACAAGCACACTCACAATCACAGAAAATTCTTCTTTATCCAATTAATATCAGCATGCCTTACTTCAAATTACTAACTCTGTGTTTACACCTGTGTAACAGAGGTTTGTCTGCATCAGTGATTTTTAACAAGATCACTCTGTTCTCCTTTGTCCAGTCCCACGGAACGCAAATTTTAGTCAGGATGGAGGAAAAGAAGAAGAAAAAGCAGGATCAGGTTGCACAGCTTAGATGCTTCTTCAGCTTGTTACATCCTCTTTCAATAGCCACGAGCAACTGAGGGCAACTCAATGCCACGGAAATAAGAACACTGGTCTCCTATACGTGTTATTGTGAATACGATGCACTGAAAGCAAGGACATCTTCAGCTCTCAGTGAGAGCACTTTTTTTGTTGAAATACCATTCCTCACTGTTTGGAATGAAACCCATTATTACCAATTAACCTGCTGTGAACCCATATCACTGGCTGAATTGAGCATAATTATTCATCCATAGTAATAGCTAAAGTAAATTCTGGCAATCTCAGCTAACATTGACTTCTCCTTTGGGAAAATTTTCAAAGATGCCATGTCCTTGGTTATGTTTTTAAAACCTTTTTTTGTGTTAAGCTGCAACTGAAAATGTATCATTATGACTCACTTCATCTTATTTTGTAATGTTGTTTTCTTTTTCCTTGCACAAACATCTATAACTCTATTATCAACTGAAAAATTACCTCCACACGTTCAGAAATCAGATTTTTCTTAAAGTTTTAGCATCAGTAGCCCATGTAGCTTGCCTAAAAATTAATTTTTGAATTAGGTGTTAGTTTTCATAGGTTTTTAACCACACAGTCTGACGAACCACAGCCCTGTGAGCAAATGCAGGCATAAATCTTGGTTTGAATTTATTTCAGGTTGTCAAATGTAATTTGCTAAGGGAACGTCTGCCAAAAAAGAATCCAGAGGCAAACCTAAGTTGTCATCTTAAATTAAGTGTGGTTCCTTTTTGTTAATCTTTCTACATAAAAGGTTGTAAAATAGTGCATTAAAGATGCAGCAGTCCTCTCTCCTAATAAAAAGACAGAGGTGGAAAAACAGCATAAAGACAGAATGTTTCTCTAGCTGCGGGAACATGTGCTCAAGACGATTAAGTAAATGCTCGCTTGCTCTCTGAAAACTGTAGTCTTCTGTTTATTCTTAGGCCACATGCAATGTGGGAAATGAACAACCTGAACACTAAAGAGGAAGAATAGCAAAACATCTGCATAAGCTTAGCATTAGTTTTTTGCAAAGGAGAATTACTCAGAAGGGCAAGTAATACCTACTGTGATAGCCCAGCTGGCTGCTGGATATATCATGTCCCCTCCAGGCTGCACTGGAACTATGGAACTAATTCCATTAATGACAGGCTGGATTCTGTCTCTCGCTGAAGAAACATTTTACTTTCATACTCAAGAAACTTTGAATTATTAAACCATGTCAAAACATTTGAATCTTTGCACTGGTACCCCTCCTCTCATCACAATAAGGTTGTTCTTGCCTTCAGGGCTCAATTCAAGCACTTACTGCTTTTTTGTTCCCCCTGTGGGTCAATATCTCCTCCATATCATCTATGTCCCAGTTGTTCACCTTAACCATTGACACCTCTTTGTATTCCCTCCGTACCCTTCCCCTGTGTAAAACTCTCAAAACTGATCCACAACGTTAGTACCTTTCAGAGCCTTCAGAAAGTCTTCTACCACAGCTCCTTTACAATTTTAAGACCAAGGCAACCTGTAATAGCAAGGAAAAGCTCCAGGCACAAACCTGGGGCAAGAAGCACCACGGCAGTTACACACAAATGACCCAACCGATATTTGAAAAGTGAGAAACAGGCAGTGTGTGCCTGGAAACACAAACATTTCAGCCACAAGTTCATTTGTCAGTGTAGGGCAGAGCTACAGCATCGCTAAGAGTTTGTGCCAGCTATTTGGGGATTCTTTAAAACAGCACCAGCTTGACTTGCCACCGGTTAACCTGTTCATGTGTTCCAAGGCCTAAACATTTGTGTGGAGTGAAGTAATGCTTGCGAACTGACTGTGTCCTTTAACAACGAAAATTGGCCACTCCACAAAATTCACACAAATGTAACTTGAAACTTTAGGTGAGTAAAATATTCCAGATGTGGCTGGTCGCCACCTGAGCTATACAGGTATTTCCCCTCTCTGGTTACTGTTTTGTTTTCTAACACTCATCTTTCTTCTGCATTTGTACAAGAGTGAGTATTCAACATGGCAACACCAATAGACATATTAATACGTATGAACTGAAAAACCACAAATCAGTTTGACGGCCCTGCTGGCTAATACATTACTGTGCCCCATTGCATTCAGATGATACAAACTTAAATGGAAATAATCGTACTCTAATCTAGGTGACTAAATACTATTTAATGCAATGTTCCTATAATAATGCCACTTTGGTACAGATGAGGATTGGTGACTTTTTGTTAGCCCATCAGTTAAACATACTGTTTTTCACAAAGTAAGTGGAAGAAAAAGAGGCTTGCTGGATTATGTGTACCATACTTTCCTTTAGATCTATATCCTGCACCTTAATATGTTTAATTATTTCCTGTGAAAGTGAGACATGCATTTAAGCACAACACCTCCCACCAAAACACAACTCCCCTCAAAAGGCTCCCTGCCCTCTAAACCACCCCTAAGGGCTCATTTTCAAATATAGAATTTAGGGACTGTATGTGAGAGGGAGCATGGATGGCCTGCAGCAATGCCACAATAGCCCACAAAATCGGGTATGTGCACGGACAGTTAAACCTAATTAATCTGCAAGCACGTACACCTCACTTGTGCATACCACCCAGGTAAATTTGTATACCATTGGGTTAGGAAGCTCCCTTATCGGTTTGTATAGCGTGCCTTTCTCTGTGCCCAGTTTTCAGATTTGAAACTGTATTAGGAATTGCTGGGGGTTAAACATACTTCTAATAGGCTGGTGAAAGGTAATTAAGAAAAAAACCAAGCCTCCCATCTTTTGACTTGCATTTCCTATACAGAGGTCCATACCTAAACTTGAAAGCCTCCAGGAGTCACAAACTGAGTTCAGTAACACAGATTTGTTAAAGCTTCTACCTACCAAGCCCAACTTTTTAGCTGTAATTAATGAAACCTGTGTTTTCTGGCCCACAGGTCACTCTTTTGGCCTTTAATATCTGTCAAACATACTCCTTTGCTATTCATGCATCTCATTTCTCTGAGTAGGAGTTAGGGCTTCTGTTTTTGGAGACAGGACTTTCTATATCACTTCTATGGACAGAATTGTCCCCAACCATATGATCAGTCACTGGGGAAAAATGAGCGTCCTACAAGACTCTATCTCCAGTGGTCTAAATGCTGGGGCTAAGCAACTTGGAGGCACAAGCACTCTGGTTTTAGTCAGATTTATATGCACCTCTGCTATACCCTTGACACTTTGCATAGATTAAAAGACAATATTCTACACAACCAATTAAGATCTTATCATATTAATTGAACTGCCATTATAACATTACCACAAGCCATCTAAGTAATCACTATATGATAACTCCTTATAAACCAGTTCATTGACCTACCAGATGCCTGCGGAAAAGGTAGGTTTGGCAGTATGCCTTGAAAGCTCAGAATCTGACAAATAATTCCTAAAACAAGGACGTTTTCTGCCTAAATGAAGTCTCCAACTTATCTGTATAATTATAGGAGGGGAAAATAGGTAGGGTTTTGGTTTTTTCTTTCTGAAAACATTTTTGAATGTTTGCATAACATCTAGACACTACTGAGAGGAAAAAAGAAAAAGACAGAGCTGCTACACTTCATATATACACAATTATCCATCATCTGAGATCAAGAGGAAGACTGCTTTTATAGGCCAAAGATCCAGGCTCTTATTTAGGACCTGGTTTTGGTTTTACCATTAAATTCAAGCAGTGATCACCACAGGATGCTGGAAATACGCATAACTCTTTGGAAGCAGCAGAAAATAGCTGTCTGCTTACTAAGCTGTGCTACACCTGTAATCCACCTTGCAACATGGCATGATACTCTGCAGTAACTGTCAATACATGCCAAAGTGTTCCTGAAACTGTTGGGCTTAAACTGTTAGGGTTTGTGACAAGTAGAGGGTAAACAGCTCCAGCGCTCTGCCTACCAGGCTATTCTTCCCTAATTCTCTTCTTCCAAGAGAGAACTTCACATTATATCAAAATGAGGGTGGATTCTCTGGCCAATGCAACTGTCCTACTGGTTTTACCTAAGAATAATTGTGACAAGCCCAGTGTACAAAAGGGACATTCTCTGAGAGCGTATATAAGCAACAGATACCTTGGTTCTGTGGGATATTCCCCACTGGGTCATATAAGAACCACACGAGGTGAAATATTTTATTTAAATTACTGATTAGTGTACAGTCTTTTAATTTTTGGCATCACTAAATAACATTTTTAAAAATACAGGTGGCGGACTTGGCAGTGTTAGGTTAATGGTTGGACTCAATGATCTTAAAGGTCTTTTCCAACCTAAACAATTCTATGATTCTATACCCCAACTGACAGCTTGAAGGTTTCTAAAAGCTGTTTACAGTTGTCTTACAACATACCGAGTTCCTGGGAAGATTCAGGGAACTGGGGCAATCTCAGTACTTAACACTTTCCAAGATTGTGAACCTGCAAATTTTCTGTCAAAATCCATTGCAGTGAATATGTCAGCAGCTTCCTTCAGTTCTACCTCAACCGCACATACTACATGCACAACCTATTTTTTTCCATGCTGAACCACCAATGCTACTAATTCTAATATACAACGTTAATGTCTAACTAAAAGTCTTCAACAAAGATACCATCTGACTGGCACCATCACCAAATATGTTCTGAACGTCACCGGGTGATAAGTAAAATGATCACTGCATTTGCCTCCACCCCAGCTTGTTTTCTGGCATCTGGCTTTTATATTATTCATAGAATGGCTATCATCTGAATTTTCACTTATGCAGTACAAAATCTTAAGCTCTAGTCAAAAGCTGTTTAATTTACAATCCCAGGTCTGAGCCATTGATTTCAGGTCAAGTAGTCCTGCTGAATAAGCCCCTCTATTACGAAAGTGACACACAACAGACTTCACCAATAAGAGATGGATAACGCTAAGATCTATAAGGTCACAGTAATAATGCTATACAGTGATGCAAATCTCAAGTTTCTCTGACATAACATAGATCAGGCTATTCAGATAACCTGTTTCTTCCCACCTTCTCCTAACACAACAGATTGTGCCTATATCTCTGCTCTTGTTTTCTGTTATTTCTCATTTTCCTTTTCTGAGCCCTGACTCTGCTGTTCTGCTCCCTACTTTGCACAGCCAGCCTGTTTAACCCATTAACCTCACAGAAAACTAGACGCTTTCACTGTTTTCCTGGCACATAGTATTTTCTCAGTGCTCTGTCATCTACCTGCACGCAAAGGGTCCTGTACACCAATCCCGCAATGCACAAGGACTTCACATTCACCTCCACAGGAAAGCAGTGGAAATCACAGCAGAGCGAGGCAGGCCTTGCACTTCTGCCTTGTTCAATACTGTGCGCAGTGTTGACATAGACAGTATTAATAACTAACTTAATAAAACACAGTTCTACAGAGTGTATAAATTGCAGTGAACTGAAGATTAGATATTTCCTTTTCTTAATAAAATAATACCCGGATTTCTGAATAATTTGTGGTCAAACTCTACCCATAGCTATAAACATATCAGCCGCACTGCCTAGAATGAGACATGTCCCTCTGTGAGTCACTCAAATACAGACTGTAATGTGAAAGAAGATCTAGTAACACAAAGTTAATAGAAGTGAAAAATACTTTTTTTTCCGCTTAATACACGTACATGGTGAGTCTGGTAGCACTGGGTGCAACACAACCATCCTTCATCTCAGCAGTTCAGCCTGTCACATGCTGTGGCAGAGGAACTTAGGAGGTTTGCAAGCAGTGAAAAAACATTGTGACTGAAAGAAAATCACAGACTTCATAAGGTTGGCCATGTTTTCCTTGAAAAAGCTAAGTATGTTTTTCTGGAATAACTCTCTCTAAACCCACCCCAGCCACAGGAGACAAGCTGGATACAACAAGAAGAAGTTCAACATGGAGCTGAAACAGAAAGTAAGACCAGTAGTATGTTATGAGAATTGTAAGAAACTTTAAGCTGGCTAGTCCCTAGAAGACAATGTAATACCTCTGAATCCTATAATATATGTTACAGGTAGCAGCTACATTCCAGCCAGGTTTGTATTTCATTTTGTGCAGATTCCTCTTTTACATAATGCATGCTGTCAGCGATCATTCTCTGTTTAATATGCATAGCAATTCTTCTTCTGTGTCACTTACTCAATAATTTGTCCCTTTCTACCAAAGAAAAGGAATGTGAAGTCCTAATCTTGCTCTGGGTAGTGCAAGGAGGGAGGAGGGAAGCCAAGTAAATGTGTCCTCTACTGAAGAAACCCAGGCAAGCAGAACGCCCACAGAGAGAGTGAGGTACACTGAAGATCATAATGGTCTGCACTAGGTGCCAGTAGGATAGGTACATTTGCAAGGGAATGAGCCACATCTAAAGCTGGTCGTCTCCATCATCAGAGTTACGGTGCATTCGTTACTCTTTACTTGCCTAAAATTCTGCACGATACGTGACCACAATTTTCTTCAGCTCCTCAACGTCTCAATACAACACCTACCTTTGGAGAGACAGGAACTGACACAGGCAATTTTTGTATTTATTTGTAGCTACAAAAACCATTGTAAACACTGCCTGACTGCAAATGCGAGCTGTGATCCAATTAGATATGAAAATGCATGCCAAAGTACAAGCTCTTTAGTAGAACCAATGAACCTGTTTTAAGTCAGGCATGTAGCATGACAGCTATGCTGAACCCAGCCCAAGAGCAGAAATTCTATTTCAGTTCTGAAGGTCGCGGCCATTTCAGTGATACGCTGCATTTCCTGCTTTGCTTTCACAGCTGATATTCTGGCTTATTTTTGTTAAAATAAAAGTTACGGTACTGGGGACTTAAGAGAGCAGTTTTTATTTCAAAAGCCAAGATGCCACCATAAAGAACATGGATTTTTTCACTTTGAATAGTCTTTCCGTTAGGAGGAAGAGATTTAACATAAAAAATACCATCCAACACTTCTATCTGAACACAGCAGATATTAGTAAACATTATTGCACCAGTAAGCTAATACTTGTGAAGATAATGCATAAAAAGTTTCAAAGCTTTACCTCAGGACTGTAGGAAGCAAGAGATAACCGCAGCACAGAAAAACAGCTATTGAGCTTGATACTTTTCTTGCTAAAACCAGCCACGATGGAATTTTACTCTTCCCCGTCTTAATTTTTTTACTCCCATAAATCAAAAATGTCTTACATGAAAAAAATTGGCAAGCAATCAGTCAGAGCAGACTAATTGCTTTTGCTATTTAAAAAGAACCTAATTTTAAATGGCTAAAGTGTTGTGGTTTAAAGTAGCTATTGTACATGTGCATTAATTAATTTCCTAAGGATTTTTATTACATCTCCATGACACAGTCTAATTATCTGATAATGCTTTTTCCCCATGTATGTGAGAACGACATTGCTACAGCATGTACTTCAATTGTACTCAAAGAGCTTGCAAAGTGTGAAACCAAAGGACTCAAGGTCTGTCTACTCTTCTAAATAATACGTCAGGAAGCCGTACTGCAAAATCTTTTCATTGCAAAGGGATACAAGAGATAATCTGTCAAACGTCATTGTCCAACTTATGCATTTTTCATACTCTTTCAAAGACACAGAGAAAAAGCGAGAGAAAGAGTGCGCACAGTATTTCATTAAACATTTCCCTTCTTCTTGAACGAAAAATGTAAACATTGTTTTCTTAAACCAGTCAGCATAAAGAAGGCAAACAGTTCTGGCTGGCAGTCTCTTAACCCCTACTTCCATCTATTTCTAATGGTGAAAAAGGCTTTCTTGGTAAGTCTAACTGTGTATCACTGGAGGGATCTTCTGTCAGGTTGCTCTCAAATGCAGGTCTAGCATCTGGCTGTGTAACTTGTTACAACCAGGGCATGGGGCACACCAACTTTCTTTCCCAAAATCCTGAAGTGATTTTCAGAAGCTGAAGAATAAGTCTCACAATGAGTAGGAGAAATACAGAACATAAAAATGTAGCCTGGTCTCTGGAAAGTACCGGGTGGATTTGACCCACAATATGCCACAGGAGTTTGCAGTTTTCCTCCATGCTGCTATTCCACAGTGAATCAAGGTGAAGGTTGGAAATCACCACAATGAAGACCCGTGCTCTGGAAAGGTTTCAGCAGGACTCTCATTCCTTACAATGCACTGAGAAGAGTCTATTCTCCGTACTACAGGAGAGATGGTCCAATTTGGAACAAACAGAAGGGTGTATACATATATACCACTCCCTGATTCAATTTCCATTACCTAGAAGGAGAAGTCAAAGTCTATCAATATCAAAATGAGAAACATATAAATGTCAGATCGAAAATAAGGAATAGATAAAGGCCCACAAATCTGCTCATTGAGTCACTCATAAGTCACTGCAGCTGGTAGGTGAAAGAGCTTGCATCTCAACTACAGCAAAGGCAATGGGGAACTCGGCAAAATAAATTATAAATATAGGCCTTAGGAAAAAAGAAATTCTGTATGTTTTTCTTAATTTTCATTCTGTTTAGGAAAAACACCAGTGAACTCAAATCTTGGCAATGACTTAGACTAACTTCAAGCTAATGTAGACTAAATATACTAGGTAACAGTAAGTGGAAGCCTTCCCTGTTAACATAAACAGTAACTGCTACACTAACAGGTATGCATCTGGGCAGGTTTCAGTGGAGAACAGCTATCAAATAAGTCCAGCCTCACCTCAAACTGCGTTTAACTTGCCTCATGGTAAACCATTAGCACTCTGTGTATATACTGAGAGACTCAACATTGAAAATATGATCTACTTGCTTTAGAGTAGAAACCAAGCCACAAATGAACACACCACTGTTGGCCTAAGCACTACAGAAACTGCTTCACTGAGTTTGTGTGGGTACAAATCAAATAAAATACTGCACAGCATATGGAATGTAACCTGGGGGAGGGAAAGCTGGAGAGACAGCAAACTAATTTGTAAAGCCTAGTCTGTGTTTGATGCATACAAGTAACTCCCATTAACTTAAAATCAAGTAATATCACACCAAAAAGAGACTACACTCCAAAAGTGGCTAGCTGCTGCCCACTACATCCCACTCCTCTGCAGTGCCTGCTGTATGTGCTGCAGTAGCACAATCTTCTGCTAGCTGCTTCTGCTGAATTTAACCAATTAAGCTCATGCGAAAGACTGGCTTCAGGGTAAGCTTGGCATTGTTACTAGGTGAAAAATACACACAAATATTCAGACACATTTCAAGCTCAATTCTTGGGCTTCTTGGCCCTAACATCCAGCTTAAAGAAACTTTGAATCCAGCAGACAAATTAAGAAATCATATCCCCGGTCCAGCAGCGTAAGGCCATTTCTCACAAACCTACCTTCTCCCAGCAGACAGCACAAGGAGATGTCTGGACACCACTTTGTTCTCTCCAGCTGTCAGTATGCAGCAATGAGGTTACAATCACATATTGCAGGGATCTGGATGGTATTACAGCCTCTTGAAGAAGCAGCGCGTGTGTGAGTACACACCCGTAAATTCACTTCTCTGGTTCAGTAATATTGGTTAAACAACACTTGCAAAGTTAAGGCCCAAACCCTCCAGACACTGAGCACCCTTAGAGAAATTCTTGCTCTCTGAGGAGATAAAGAAGATCAGTACTTTACCAGAATGGTATGGAAAACACAGAAATAAAAAGGAACATGAACTGTGCATCATTCGTATATATTGTTTTTCTGTTTCCTTGTACTATGTGTGCTTGGCATGGACATGTGCCCTCTCCGGCAGAGAAAGGGCTACAGAGTGGAAACGTGAGAGCAATAAAACATTGCAGCACTTTAAGGGAAACTGCAAGCAATTTCCATTCTATTGATCTTCTCTGGACATCAATGACACACCGAGTTTATTTGGAAAACTAAACTCTAAAGCACATTGTATGAAGATGCTCTAGTTAAGCTTGTTTGACTAAGTGACTAAAATTTAATTACATTTATTACTGCACTCTAAGATACAGCACAGAAATAAACATTCACAGCTAAATAAACATATAAATGGCATACTTTGTAAATGTTGCATATAGATATAAGACTTTCTGGGATAAAAAGGTACATTCTTTTTCAGCGGTTCATAAGATTAAAACTTCTTTGTAAATTATTATCAAAACTACAGTATTACAAAATTATATTTTAGCTAAGTTAGAATTCCCTTAACTGTAAAACCTCTAGGATTTGAGCACTTAACTCATGCAGCAGCTTCAAATGCTATACAACACTTTCCAAAATATTTCCCCAAAGAAACAAATAGAAAAATTGGTATTTAAAAAAAATCATTATGTAAAAATAGATTTTTAACACTGCCTGTAATACAAATGTATTACAATAGCAAAATCCAGATATTAACTTGCTTCTTTTCATAATGTACATTGCTGCTCAAATAATTTTTGCTGACAACAAAGGTGCCAAGGAACTTTCATGCAAGTTATTTTGAATGAAAACAATTCTTATCTTGCTCCTTCACTTGTTTATAAATAAGGCACCATTGGCAAACACACTGGATGTATCAGCAATATTTGACAAATGTGCCTGGGCTCCCTTGAGTGGAGAAATGTCATTCTGGCACAGGAGAAAATCATTATCTGATCCATAAATGATTATCTGTTGGTGGGGTTTTGTCATTCTGTTCACCACTCTTTGCAAAATCTGTGTTTTAAAATAGTCCTGGAAGAAGCCATTCTGCCCTTCAAAGTACAAACCAGGAACCTGAATCAGGCTTTCTTGTATATACGCACATCTTCATTATATACCTTCAAAGAGTCAAGACTGTTCTGCTGCAACAAGGATTCCAACACTGGTCCCTCAGTCCTATAAAACCTGCTTTCCAAAACACTACAAGGACCATCAGTAAGTGCTGACTCTTTAACTTCATTGCAAGACTTCGTTACTACCCTGCTGTAAAAAGATGAGTTATCTGATGTTCTAGTTTTCAATCACATATTTTGAATAATTTTTAGGAGAGTTCCTGTCTTCTGAAATATGCCTGAAGTATTTCTTTGATTCTTCAGACTCCTGAACATCAAGAATATTTTTTCTACCTTTTCTGTCAATTTCTCAGTTACTTTTTTGGCCCTTGTAGGGAGATCCATATAAAGTCCAGCAGCACCTTCCTGCTCCAGCTCTGCCCAAGATTATACTGACTATCCAAAACAGCATTCACATGCTCTTGAAAAGATGAGCATAGTCTTTTTCTTCCTTCTCTTGCACAAATGCATGTGCATATCAGTTCTGCTTTTCTGCTACTACTATTATTCTCCTCAGACAACACATTTGTCATCAGGTACACAGGTAGGTGATGATTCCCAGGTATACCTACAAACCTTGTCCAGGGAGCATCTTAAATTCTCCATGTCCTGATCTCTCCAAGTATCTTGGAAGGTAAACTCTCCAAGAGTTTAGATAAGAATACATTAAAGATGATGTATGAACCAAGCTCTGAATCTTTCAATAAATATTGTTCAAGATGAGTGAGCTATTTAAGTGGATTACTTCACAGAAGAAAAGACTTAATGCTGTGTTATGATAAATCTATATTTCCATGGCAGAGACACTGTAATTTGATAATAATGTCGTTTAGCTTCTATAGGTATAAGGTGCAACCTTGTCTCCTCTCAAATCTATATGGACAGACGTCTTTTCTACCTCAAGGAATATGCCATGTAATTCAGAGAAGTCTTGTGTAGGAAAAAGCAGAATACTAAGCAGCAAACTGTGAAGGAAGCGCATTTTGCTAAGAAAAGGATCAAAATAAATGACCAGGAGATACCTACTTCAAGCAAGTGGTTAGATTTTTGTAATAACGCTACTTGAACATTAAATCAGTTGGCAAAACAAAATCTTACTGATTAGGAGCTGCCTTAAAGAAAAAGACTCATTTTAGCCATTTTTTGTTACCCATCGCTGAAGATGGTCTAGCATATGCTTTAAGCTAACTGTATAAGAATATTCAAAAACCTGATATAGCATGGCAAGGAAAGACTCCTCACCAGAATCTCCACAGTGGGAATGATACATTCTGGAATACCGTTTTCACACTGTGAAAAAAATGAAGAGGCAGAATTTCACTCAGAACAAGTTGCTTTTGTGACTTCCCCAACTGCCAGTTGCTACCTAATTGCTGGAATACAGGTAAACAAATGGAACGAGTGTCTTTATCCACTTGACTGAAAAACTAAACCTACCTAAAATCACCAGCTAAGCTGTCCAATTTTATGTAGAGTTAATACTAAGTTAATACTAAAGAGTATTAATTCATCCAGTTCTGCTCAATGAAGACAAGTGTCTTCGAGATAGAAGTAATATGCTCAATAACTTTAACTCCGCCTAGACAGAAAGTCTCTCCAAGGCCTGAAACAAGTGGAAAACATTAGTCAGCTGATGGCAGCTTCACTCACAACCTTGTTCTTAAGCTGTTTAACCAAATTGAGCCTCAACATGTGCCAGATTCAAGACCATTATTTTGCAAAGTTCATAAGGATGTGGTCCACTGAACAGTGACACTCATTTACAGCGGATTGCTATGAAGAAGGGATAATAAGGGCACTACATGAAAAAAACTTAATGTCCAGGGATATCACATAACACATGCTCTCAGTTGCAACCCAGCAAGAGAATAAAGCTGTCGTCATCATTAACCCATGCAACTGTATGCTCTTTGCTCAATGTAAACCTGGGGGAAAAAAGCATACAAAAAACATGATAATTTTTCTATTAAGAAAAAATGTTATTGCCCACTAAAATGTCACAATGTGTAACGAATCCTTCTTTACTTTATTCTGTTCTCTCATCTGAGGTCTTTATCCAGGCATGCTTGAACAGCCTGCACAGCACAAGCTCCATTGACAGTTTATTAGTAGAATTATGTCTCTGACTGTACACTACTCAACCATCCTGCGTGTGGGAAGCATGTTCCTTTGCTCAGGAAATTTGTCATTCTAATCATGTTGCCCGCTTTCTTTTAATTGCCTTTACTGACCAGCAAAATGAGCTATCATATTTTAAACCTAAATTATTCAAAACCTAGCTGTATTGCAAATTGTTAATCTTCTAAATAAAAATATTAATGAGATGCCTAATGAAAAAAATCTTTGAATAGACTTTCACACAGGATTTGAAAAAAATTTCTTATCATAGTGTCAGATTTCAGTGTTCTCTTTTTATTGCTGGTGGTTGATATTCTTTCCTGTTTCCTTCATAGCTTCTTTCACTCCTTTTAGGTAGGATTCCAGCGGCACAGATGGGAGAACTCTAGCCAGCAACTCAATCAGCACAGAACCCACAGTACCCAGTTTAGCTCAGAGCAGTAGGAAATCCTATTGTAGTTTTTTCTCCAGTCTTAGCCTAGTCTTTCACACTGACTGCTTGTGTCAGCAGAATTCAGTGCCGAGTAAGTTACAATCTGGAACTTTTTCTTAGCGAGTTTGGCTAACTGCCATTAGACAAAACGGTCACACGTACCCAAGAACTAACAGTCAGTTGCTGAGAAAACAGCTGAGGATTAATGACTGAGAAGATATTAGATGAAGAATCTTCATTTCAAAATTTAATCAGAGTTACACTTTTTTTTTATGTAGTATTGGGCTGGAAAGCCCTCTCCACAGCACTACCTCATGTTCCAATGCTTAGAGGTGAAAAACACTAGATATTAGGGACTTTATCCAAAACCCATCAAAATCAATGAAAATTTGCCCATTGATTCCAACTGGCTAGCAATCAAGCCTTTAGACGGTTTTTATACGTAATGGAAAGCAATATGCAAAAGGCAACACACTACCTGCACATTAAGGTTGATCCTCTTAAGACACGGAGTACACACACATGTCTTTCTGCCTAAGGCATTCCTGACAAAACTAAGGAAGATGTTCTCTCCAGTGGTCAATGCTAAAACCCAGAAATTTCACATCCCCTCCGTGTCCAGGAAAAGGTCAAAGAATTGTAGAGGAAATAAGGCCCCACTGAAGGATTCATTTGGCAGAACAAGATGCAAACAGAAGCTGCAGCAAATCTGTATTTCAGCCACGGCAGAGATGTGCTCCAGGTAATCCTTCATGCAGCCAGAGTCCAATGTTAGGTCATGAATTTGCAGTCTCCATTCTACAAGATCTGTGCAGCAGCTCACATGCTAATTCTACTACCAGCCTAAAACCAAAGCACATCCAAATTAAAGGTTTGCTTCAAACCCTAAACATGGCAATTTAGCTTTTCATACTCTGTTTCTAGATAGAAGATGTCAAGGTGTTTTTATTGCCTCCGAAAGTTTTTCTTGGTCCTTTAATATTGTGCATGTGTGGCTACTACATCATCCTACTCAAAACAAGCTTATGGTAGTATTAGCAGAAGAGTTGGGTCTCAAGAACCAAACAAGATAGATTTTGTCTTCAGGAAGAAGAGGGAGAAGTTCATGCCACTTCTTATACGTGACAAGTGATCTGGCATGGGCCTCCTGGCTCCCTCTTTGCTCTCGCAAGTGCTATCGAGTACAGCGCATTTAGAACCTGAAAAGAACTGAAGAATGCTTGCCTCAAGATAATTCCCCATGCAGAAGTAAAGCACAGAGGTAATCTTTTTGCTGCTCAGAGAATCTATTTTAAGATATTGGCATTTGATTTAAATAAAACAAAAGCTGTTTGGGATTCATTGTTCCGTCTGCTGAGTAATGAACACCAACATGATAATTACATCAAAATTGATTGGTTTAAAAATGTCTACTTTAATTAATTTATTATAATACTTATAGAACAGCTTCAGACAAGGTCTAATGCACTGAGGATCAAATGTCTCGCAAACTCGCAATGCCTGGAGGACAGACACACCCATTTGCAAAGAACATTCCCCATGTCAGTCAATGCAGAATATGTTTGTGAAGGATTCTTCCGTTCAGGCACCGATGTTGCTTCATGTGCCGTGTGTGCTAAGCATTACAACTGGACATTAAATTCTCTTACTAAAATATATGCGTATTAAAAACAATTCCTGCAGACCAATTATTTCTTACAGTGTTTTGAACTCATCATGTTTGAAAATCTTGAAAGAACCAGCAAATACTTACAGTTCTTTTTCTCCAGCCAAGTTTAAAAGGAAAATAGAAGCACACTTGAACAGCAGTAACACAAAGACCATGAGATGACTTTTTGATGTCCTTATGTGTATACAAAGTAGCATCCACAAAGAACATCACAAATCTTTCTTCCATTCCTTCCTTTTTGCCTAGACGAGGACCTATGATTTGTTCTAGGCATTAAATAGTTAAGAGAAGCAATACTGGTAAGTAAGGCTGCTACTTGATACACTGTTGAGTTTGTCCCCAAACTAAATCACTTTCCGACCCCTTCAGGAATGTCCTTCAGTAGTCTCTTTCCTTTACCCTTAGGTAGCAAGACTGATTTGTAGACCAATGTGTCTAGTGCATTTTCCAGGCTTACATCAGTTACTTTACTTCAGTTGTGCGTGAAGTTCTCTCCAATTCTCTGAGCAGGAATTAGAACTAGCTGGCTATTAGTGGATCATGGCCTTCGCTTGAAGACTGCTGATGTTTGTATTTTTCAAATCACTCCAAACTGCAATTTTAAGTACAATTTGCTGGCTGAGGATACTTGAAGTGAGAAATAACTTAGTTAGATGTTTAACATTTAGAAAGTGCTAAAAGTTTGTAAATTATGGCAATTTTTCCTGCACAAGCCATGTTAAAAAGTGAGTTGTCAAGCAAAAGATCCCAGTTGAGGAAATCCTTAGAACTCTTGCTACTTAGGCCAGAGAAAAACAGGAGGTTCACAAAAGCAAAACTGTCATCCTTCACTAGCCCAAGAGATGCCACAGCTCACAGCTGCAAGATAAAAATGGAGCCTGTACTCACCTTGTACCTGTGAACCAAATTCAGCTGACTTTGGCACGTAGACATAGCAATCTTGGCTTACTCTTTCATGCCCGTATTAGCATGCTAGTCCCATTGCAACCTTTGAATGAACAATTGGCGTGAAACCAGCCTAACAGTTTATGTAATTTCCAGAACAGAGAAAAATCTTTAAGGTTAAGGTAGGACTAGGAATTTAAAAAAAAAAAAAGCAGCAGCTTTGAGTTAACAAACATTTAAAGAATATTTTACTCAGTAACCGAAATCACGAATTAAAAATCAACATATTTAGACATTACATGCATTACGTGGAAATTAAAGTAAAAATCAGATGTTTAAAAGCAATCTGGTAGTAGAAGCTGGATGATCCAAATATTCAGAATGGCCGATCTGATCTGAAAACTGGAACAGAAAGATCATTCTGATGTTTCAGTTTTCCAGGTATAAATAAAACAATGTCCTATTTGCTCAGTTTTTTATTTAATATTTTCAGATAAGCCTCTTTTATTTTGTTTAATTAACAAAGCAAAACAGAATGTTACTTTTTAAAACTAAAACCTTTTTTTAAAAAAAAGATCTTTTGTATTACTTTCAGAAGTCTCCAAGTGATTTAGCCGAGTACTACCTAAATTAGAAAGTATCACAGGCATTTAAGGAAGTGTTAATATTGGCATTTTCAAAGCCTCTACTTCAAAACTTAGAAGCCTGAAAAATAGGAAATGTTCTCCTTTGCAACAAGCCATGAAGACTATATGTGAAGAAGATTTTTTATGACACTTTCAATATGTCCTCTTACAAGAGAAATATTCTTATTCGCAAGTATTCAAGGAAATATATATTGCAACCGATCAGTCTGATAGCACGAAAATTCATTGTGCAAGAACACAAATTAGTTTTTTTATTTCCCGATCCTTATTTTCTTTGCTCTTAGTATTACGTGAACGTATTTTATATTTAACTTTCTCTTTTGTTATCTTTTTTAAATAAGGAAAGGGAAAAGATGAGAGATCTCTGAAATCTCAGCTCATAATCTTCTCTTACTTTTTCCTGGCTGATGGAAAACCTGGCTAGGGATTTTACTGCTTATCCAGACTGTGGAAAGGACAGATCTTCTACTGTCAGGTGGGAGTTCAGACACATGCATTAGCTAGAGAGAGAAAGATTTTAGAAAACATCAAATAATTGAAGCATGTTGATTTCTTAATTTTCTGATAACTTTGCCAAATAATTTAGGCCACAAAAATAAGTTATAATTTTTGCATTAGCATTTACATGCTCCAGCTGTGACTTGATCACACTGAGCTAGGCTCTTCAAAAACAAATACTTAATTCTAGATCTGAGTCATCAGGCCACCCATTCCAATTGCCAACATCGTAAACTTTTGTTTCCAGCATATAAATATGCCCTTCTACTCAAATATCTTGGCTGAAAAGTGTTTTAACTATAGATACCAGAAAAAAAAAGTATTAATCAGAATCCTCAGAATATTTGATAATTTTTCAGATTCTTAAAACAAAATTTGGTAACCCCTGCTCAGTTTGGAAAGCTTAACTGCACAACCCACTGTGAGAGCAAGAGTTTTCTTTTTAAAGAAAGTCAGTTTACATTTCATCAACTGAACACAAGCTTTATTTCTTTTTTGTTTAAAAGCAGGAAAGCGTAATGCCACAAAGACCAAAAGCCCTCTGTTGGTATATAAAAAACTGCTGTGCTATTGAATAAAAGCTTGGCCTGAGTTGGGGTCCATTAATAGCTATCTGTGCTAGAAAGACATTCATGTATTTTTGTTTGTTTCTGTTCTCCAAGTCCTACCCTCCTAAAGACAGCCAAAGGCTAAATTGTGCTGCTTCTAGTAAAGATTAAATAGCAAGCAATTCAACTTCTGGCACTACACTTTCAAATACAAAAGGGGTTATGTCATGCAAAAAGAAAAGGGTTTTCTTTGGAATTGTGCATTCTTCTTCTTTCATGACATAATGAAAGGGAAGGGTTGCATCTTAAAGCTCTGCAACATTATCAAACTTCGCCACAGCCACACTGTTTGAAAGATGGATGCCCAGTACATCACCAAAGCTATGTAGATACGTAAAGCAATAATGAAAAAATAAGCACTAATTGCTCATATAATCCAGCGTATATTACATCCATGTATACACTAAGTGCACAGATCAGTACTTCGTGGCAGTGGGGGGAAAAAAGTGACTTTCACACCCTGGTTGTTCACTGTGTAGAGTTACTCAGCGAATAGCAGTAAGAAGAATCTGATGCATAGCAAGCCAGCAAACAAATCACAATTGGCAGGTTTTTTATTTCAGTCACACTGTGGTAAATTCAAATAATTCTAATGAAGTCAACTGTGCTGCTCGAGACTGACCCACCTTTGAGCAGAGTGGGACAACCGTAGCATTAATTTAGCAAACAGAAAAGATACACTGAGATACTTTTGCAGATATGGTGATATAACACTTACATCTTTCGTTAATAGTTTCTATTCAAGGTGTTTAATTAGCATTATGATGAAACTAACCAAACTGCATACAGTGCAACAAACAATATAAATTGACTTTGCAGGCTGAACAGTTATACCTCTCTGACAGCTACGTGACTGCTTGCAATTCTAATGGCCAGTCTGGTAATTAACGTTCCCTCATTAATCACTACTAATTAACTTCATTGATCTTTAACACTGGGATCTCCACATTAAAGCATCCTGCAAGAAGAATCACATTTGTTATGATACAATGTTCAGAGGAAATAAAAGAAGCGCTGTGTCAGGCAACAAAAATACCATTTAGGCCAGAAGTTACACCTAAAACTATGCATTGATCTTAGCTTGCTTTTTTTAACTAAATCTGCTCTCTTGAAAAGGAGACAGCAACTATTTGTTACACGGACACGAGCAGGAGGAAAAAAAACACACAAAGTTTAACAAACGGTCTGCAAAGTTGCTTTGCGGATACACTACTCTTGCATAAACTCTAACACTTCAAATATGCAGCCTGAATCCTCACATTTCCTGAAGTTGTTATTGCAAGTCATACCAGGTAGGGCTCAGTACACCACTGTGCAACATACAACAGTACCAAGCAACGCCGCCGCCACCACCACCACAGTCTTTAGCCTGACTGCCACAGCCCTAGCTGCACTGCAATAAAGACAAGTACTCGACTCCTGATAATACCATGAAACTACTCACTTACACGCAGTTAACTACCAGCCTAGCTAGTGACATGCAGCAGTTAGTTGGAAGGATCACGTTGAAGGTAAGTAACATTTAAAAGATGGTAAGGTTCTGCATCATGGCGGGGGGGAGGATGAACATTTTGTACAGTTTCTCTAACAAGTATCTGAACTTTAAATCATAAAACACAAGTGAGAACATAAGATTACAATACTAATTAGGCATAAAGACTAGTTCTTTGAAGATAGTATAGCCAGTCAAGAAAGAGCAAACTATCAAAAGGAGCTAAAGTTACACTGTACTATTAAGGTAGGTTGTGCATTTAGATCAATACAGCATCGACGACATCTTTCTGTGCCGGGAACGTACAATAAAAGCACATGCTTTCATTGCACTTGGATGCTCTCAATAAAATCTAAGCTGTCATAGCGCAAAGAACTGAAGGAAGAAATATCATGCTTATTTCTCAAAACAATATTCTAATAAACTAATGACCTGAACTGATTCTAGGCGAATAAAGTGGTCCTGCTTGTCACTTAAGACTGATTTACTGTCTGAACTTGAGCAAATCATATTCCTCACACAAGTCTCTGGCTTTCCTCTACTTACAAACCTGAAAATTGCTCTTAGAGATTTTCCTTTTTATGAAGAGCTTGAGAAAGGAGCACAGTATTCAGGGTGCAAATGAGGACATTTTACAGCATAATAAGTCACAATAAATGCAAAAATAAATTGTTTGATAAAAAAGTTCTGTATCTGGCAAACTTTTTGATCTTTTTCCACAGGCTAGTTATAGATGGTTTGAAGGTGACACCATAAAGTATATAAAAGGACATACTTTCTCCTGAACTTCAGCTTAAAACACTAACCAAAAAAGTAGCAAATTCATGGTGCACAGGAGTCACCAAAATTCTTCTAAATCTTCTACAAACGCTTTCTAAAAAGGGAACATATTAAGAATATCATATTAAGATATTAACATATGAAGAATAATCACTGCATACAGAACAACTCAGTGATGGTGTGGCAGCCAGAAAAGTCCAGTAAGAATTCTATGAAAGCTAACATATAATGATTTTCAAGATCAAAAGTTGTTCATTTGTGAAGTAAATGCCCAGTATTGTCCCTCAACTTCCTGCCTCATGCCTTTGGATGACACAATCAACAAGGCTTCCTTTGTATTTTAAGTGCTGCTTGATTGTGCATTAATGCACGAGATAGTACTGAATCATCTGTTCTTGTCTGCAAGTAGTGCTGAGGATTTATAGCTATATAGCGGGAAGTCAGAAGTGATGTGTATGGGCAAAGCTGAAAAGAAGACAGACAAGGTCATCCACAAACAGCAGTCCTGAAAAAAGGAAGAAGTAACATTTTAAAGAGAATTAGTTACGTGAAAGATATTAATAAACATATTACAGAGCTTCCATTCATTATGTTCTGATCATTAAAACTGTTATCAGGCATGGAATAGAAAGGTTTTGGTCTATTATGACTTAGCTCAGTATTTGGTGCATAATTTCAGTATTAATTTCTTTAGTGTCCAAAAACTCAGTCATTACTTCCCCTGTTTCTTAGCAGAGGCTCCAGCATTCACTGCTGGAGAGGCCTCAGGAGTATACCCCAGGCACAGCTGGCTGTGCAGAGCGATGCAGTGGAGCTCCCCGCATTTCCTTTCAGTTTACAAGGCACAAAAGCAGGGAACGTGTTGAAATAAGAGGAATGTAAAGTCACAAACTAGTATCTTTTCAACATGAAGAGATACGGACATTTTGCAGAAAGCTGATTTTTATCATATTGTGCTCAAGAAAACCAAGGGTAGATCAGATCCTGAGTATCTGGTTTTGGGACACTGTGTGTGTGAAACAAAGGATAAACAACCTTGGGCTAGCAGTGTGATGATGCAGTTGCCATCATTCAGTTAAGATTCAGATGTTGCAATTTTAAAGCCACATCTTCCGCAAATCCTCTCTGTGGCCTTGGGACTTCTATACGCATTTCAGATGGCTCAGATTGCAAAGACCTCCTCTAAAGTTAGATGATGTATGTATCAGAGTTCCGTTCAGGAGTTCTCTTAACTTCCAACACTCTTTCCCATTTAAATCAGTGGGACTTATGGGTCTAATTAAAAATAAACACACATTTAAGTGCTTTTCTGTAGACCTACAATTTGCCAAGTATTGCCAGAAATCCACCCCAGGAGAGTTCCCTTGTTCAGGGTTCACACTCCTGTTCTAGTCACTCAGGCTGGACCCTCCTCAGAACCTGTATGGACTAATCTGGGAACAACTCAGTATTCCCCATTTTGGAATAAAGAATAAGACTGAGAATAGCTGCTGAAGAAGACAGAACAACAACAAAAAAATCACAAATGCACTTTACTCAGTCACACTTCTTTCCCTGAGCTGCTGCCTCAGTGCAAGTTTTGCCCCAATGTAAATGAAGATCCACTAAACCCATTTCCTCTACCCTTGTTTCAAGATAAAAAAAAAATGTCATGAAACATCACATCTGAAGTCTCATCCCAATCTCAGAGTTTCATATTGTATCCAGCCTGCTACACCGTACCTGCATTGCTTCGGCTGTTCTTTTGTTCTCATCAAAGGCATTATGAGGTGGCTTCTGCTGTAAAAAGAACTAGAACAATGCTGTATCTTTGACAGACTGGAAACCAGCAGAGGGTAGGATGAGCAACGCCTGCTAGCTAGAGAGGTGGACAAAATAGAAGCTTCTGCCAATTCTACAGAATGTGGTACATTTGCCCCAGGAAAAAAAGATGCTTCAAAACAACATAGTGCAATCTTTGTTGTGCAATGAACTGAATAAAGATCTGATACTGAATGACATTCCACCAAGAGCAGGAGAAGCAAAGAACTGACTAACCAGGCAGTGCCTACTTGGCCTTCCAAGTACCAAATATCCTACAATGATTACCATCAGAAGAGGCATCTTTCTCTAATTCTGAATAATGTAAACCCATCAGCTGAATACAAAGTGTTTCAGACAGCGTTATCCTGACCTATGTCTGTACAACACTGGGCGTCACATTCTTCATGCATGTGTTTGAGGGCTCTTTCCGCAAAAGCTTAGGTGTTCAAGAGACACTGACAGACAATGCTTTAGATATTAACCTAGTGCAATTAGCAACTTCAAAGAAGAGCTTTTGGTAACAAAATAAACATTTTCAAGATCACAGCACAGCTCTGTGATATAAATTTCAGAAATATTCACACTTTGATCTGAAATTATTTAACAAAGTTGTCATGGGCAAATTTACCTTTGTAACAATACTCAGCTGCTTGACAAAAGCACGCTACAAATGTCATCAGTTCCTGAGGCAGATGTTAAAAAGGTCTTCAAAACCCAGCATATTCCTACTGTATCCCAGCGCTAACCATTTAAATTACTGGGTTTGCACCTAATTTCACAAGGGTCACAACCCAAGACTGTATTTGATATGCATATTCCAGTATAACTTTGTGTATGTAGAACATGAACTAAAATTGTTATGATTTTCAAATGCTAGAAGTTAAAAAATATAAAACAAACAAACACTTGCCCAAACTTTGCCTCCTTCCATCTGTTCAGATAGAGTTTTTTACCTGGTTCTCACAAGAAGTAACTGCATCTACATCTTTATCATCCACAATTTGCAATAATAATTAACAATTTGCTATCTAACTCTAACTCTTCTCCACCAAGCAGACAACAGCTGACCACATCTACTAAGCACTGGGTTTGTAACTCATTGCAAATTAAATCAATCATAGCACCAGGAATTTCATTTTATTAAGGCAAAAGGTCATGAAATATTTAAAGTAATATAAAAAAAATTATGCCACTAGAATAAACAAAAACATAAAGTAGAAAACAATTTGTCCATATTATTATTGTTAAAAGTTTCACTGCAAAAACATAAGAATTTTAAAATACAGATCACTCACTACTGAACTGAATGGAGTAACTCTGAAAAAATCTGATAGTCATACCATAGTAGAAAAAGAAATCACCTTCCTTACCAGAAATGGAACTCTATTAATTATTTGCATTTTTTCATCTCAAAAGAGGAATGACAGTAAGAATGTTTGGGATAAATCACAAATATTACAACAAATTAAGACAATGTCTATCAATAAATATACACTAGTTTTGTGCTTCATGAATAAATTTAGCTTGTATTGGTGCCACATAACACAGAAACAGCATGGAAAATTGGTGAGAGAGAGAAGTGAATCAGATAATTCATGACAAATTTAAATCTGTTCTGATACCAGTTCAGTCAGAAGAGTTTTATCACCAATGATTTTGGCCCAATGCTGATATGTTTAATTGGCAGAGCCTCAGAGCAAATAAGCGTGTGATTTACAAATGAAATACAAAATAAGGTGCAAATATATTGCATAAATTGATTTGTATCTATGAGTGATGTTAATTATTTTCTTTGGTGTTAAAAAAAATTTACAAATGTATCACACTCAGCGAGCAATCTTGTATCTGTATCTTGTATTTTGCCACTCCAATCTTCAAAAAGGACAAGTAGGAGGAGCTGGGAAACTACAGGCCAGTCAGTCTCACCTCCATCCCTGGAAAGGTGATGGAACGGCTCATGCTGGAAGTCATCTCAAAGCACATGGAAGAGAAGAAGACTATCAGGAGTAGTCAGCATGGATTCACCCAGGGGAAATCCTGCTTGAGCAATCTCATAGCCTTCTATGATGGCACGACTGGCTGGGTGGACAAGGGGAGAGCAGTGGATGTTGTATAACTTGACTTCAGCAAGGCTTTTGACACTGTCTCCCACAACATCCTCATGGGTAAGCTTAGGAAGTGTGGGCTAGATGAGTGGACAGTGAGGTGGATTGAGAACTAGCTGAATGGCAGAGCAACATTGCTAGCAAGGGAGGAAATCACTGGGACTTTTTAAAGGGTTAGAGAACATTGATTTCACTAGTTCAGAGTAGAAAGCTCCACAGTTTATGAGAAATTTATGAATACAAAAAAGACCTCAACTTTGGTTTAGATTTTCATCTTACTGGAATGGTGCTCAAGATGGGTTTGTATTGTGGTGGATGTTTAATTCTACATACTAACTTCAATACTTAGAAAAGTCTTACATGATGATCACTCATTGTCGATCCCATATGGTTTGCTGACAGAACGTTAACTACTGCTGAGTGTAATATGCTTGCATCATGGTGAACCTGAACAGACAAATAACATATAAATTGCAAGACCCATTAACAGACAGATATCTGTTTTAATTACATATCTTGCCAGTGAAATAAATATTCATTACAAAAGTGACTCTTTAGGTATCTCAACAAATTTTACACCAGCAATATTATTACTGTTTACATTTAATTAATAGTTCTAGTTTTAATGGCACTGTAGGTTAATAACGTTAAAACATATTATTTAAACTTCCATTCACGAAATTAAAAAATAATTAAATAAAACTTGAATTAATTAAAAGCCGACACGCAGATTGATATGACACATTATCCCATCAGTTCACAAAATATAATGGAAATAATGTTTGCAATCATGTACAAAGAGATGACAAAACGAAGCAGCATCACTGTAGAATATTTAAAGGAGAAATTCCAGTAGAAATTAGCATGAGCTGACCCTATAGAGTTTGCAAGCAATTCACTTCAACTGCCTGAGCATTTCATTAAGGCAACTAACATACTTAGTATAAAAATGGTTACTGCTACAGTACAGATACTGGTGAAAACAAGCCAGCCATTTTTTTTTCCCCAAATAAACACAATGGTCAGTATGAGGAATTCATACAAACACAGTATTCACTAGAATGAGCTGCTGCAATTATCCCCTCTAGCGATTCCTTTTACTGTATGATCAGAACTAGCTCCAGTAATTAATTTATAGGTTTCTCTGCAACTATGATTAGTTTTTCTGTGATATTAATCAATAATTTATACTCCCTATGCTGAAGAGATGTTCCCCTCAAATAAAAGCCCTGATCCTCACCTGTAATACACACAAGGACTTGGCATAGAATATATATATCCTATCCCCAGAACTAATAAGCAATATGAAGTAGAAAAAAATCTATCAATAAATACAAGTATTCTACATCAGGCAGCCTAATCACACCTAAAACCAATGTTATTTTTGCTTTCTAGATTATTATGCCTTCCATAAAGCTTCCCATATTAATTAATAATATATATGTTCTATATTCTTTTAATTCCCTTTTTCTATCTCCAATCTTACTGTACTTTTTCTACATCTTCTGAAAATGTTTTGCTACTCACAAATGTTATTGGAAAGTCTCGTGTGGTAATTATAACTTTATTTAGATAGGTGCTTAGACAAAGACACATGAATTTACACTAATCCTACAGCTCCCATTACCTTTTTTATAAGCTGAATACTGACCCAAAGATCTAAAAGAAGCTGCTGACATTCCACTTGCTGTTATGTATGCCGTACCACCTGAAATACCTATCTAAATATATACCTACTATGAACACTTTTGTCCGCAAAATGGAAAAAAATTGGCCTTTCTTTAACCAAACTAAAGTCATACCTATGGAACCAAAACCCCAGAAAATCAAATGTATTAATATTCAAGTGTGTATAGATACAGATGCACACACACAACCTTTTATGTACGTGTGTGTGTGTATCTGTCTCCTATTTTCTCCCTAAACTCCCATGCTCACAGACCTGATAACAGTCCTTCTAATCATGTGAAGAACTATACAAGAGTGTAATTTTCCTAAAGATTTCTCTCATATAAAGGAGGATTTCAATATGAAATAGTTCTTAATGATGAACAGGACAGCATCATTTAAATTATTCCAAGGTTTCAGACAACGGTTCAAAAATAATTCACTATAAATTATCCCTATAAAATATGTCCTCATTTTCAAAAGAGGATATAAACGATGTAAATGTGATGTCAGTCAGTTCTACATTTATATCCAAATAGCCAGTTGTTTCCTAAAAACATGATGATCAATGCAACCAGTAAGTACACCCATATATGGTTTGACTAAATGTATTTTAAATGATTTGAAAATATGCTTTTCCATGTTCTGGCAATGGATACATAGAAGTACACCTGCTACAGGAATGTAGCTTTTAATATTCAAGCTGAGGCTTTGAGAGCACCAAGTGGTATATTTTCTTCTTGATGTACAGATGCATTAAAAGGAATTATGCATGTAAACTTGGCCACAGTAAGAAGAGATTTTATGTCTTATACTGGGTTGAATTTGATTATTCGGATAAACTTTGTAATAAAATGAAAGCAGTGTCAACGAAAAAAGAAATTGTAACTCCAAAGAAGAGTAAGATCTTCACTAATGAAATGTTTCCATCTGAAATCTTAAACCAAAAGCAATTTGAATGGTCAATAAACCACAGTTCTAACTAGTTCATAAATAGAGTAGGTGTATTAATGCCTGCCTTTGTTTCCTTCCCCCTAGTACTGGCTTACAGGCATTCAATCACTCAAGCAAAAGAACAAGGGTACTAGCATTGAAGGGGACTATTTCACCTCATCCTTTAAACTGCTACATAGTAAAAGGAACCTGACATTCACATATTACACACCAAATTAAAATACTGGTCCCGCAACACTATTGAAATGCTGCTGAGCGCAAGTTCAAACAGCAAGGAGAAAATTGGGAAGAAAGTCATATCTGAATTGAGAAAGGAAGAGAGAAGAAATAGACTGACAAAGAGACTGACAGGTGAAAATTGCAGAAACAAGGCACATACAATTATGTGTACCACTACTCAGTTACCAGACCTGCTGTCAGATACACAGAGCAGGACTTGCTTAAAGCTGGAGTCATACTATTAGAAAACAACTGGGAGGTAAGCTTCTGTCTTCTCAAAAACGGTAAAACACATTTAATACGTCTTCTATTCAATGAAGCCTTCCTTACTTTTTGTCCTAAATGCTCACCTCTTGCTTCACTGAAGAAGTCAGTGAAGCAATAAAATCATCAAAATAGACCAGGGCAAGATCTGACTTGTAAAGAACACACTAATGCTGAGAGAGAAGCAGGGTGTGTGCGGGTTGCCACAGCACTGGAGGGAGGAGTACCTGGAGACACAAACAGTATAGGAATATGTACAACTTCCTTTGACAAACTTTCAGTAACAGGCTGGGAATTCATATAAAAAGGAGGCTAAAACACAAGCTAAAAATTAGAAACACTTAAAATGCTCTGCAAGCCTCTGTGAGGAAGTGAATTAAGAAAGGTGCTCACAGAGCTTCAGATTAAAATCAGTGTATTTTCTGAGACAAAATCATAGTACATTCTTTTACAGTGGCCCAAAACCTGGCCCTTGCATGAGGCACAAAATTTCCTCCAGGTTCAGGACATTCAGGGAAGGATATTTCTGGCTATTTCTAAGTTAGAAGTTATTCAGCTGAACAAAGATTTTGCATTTAATTTGAAGATGACTGGAAAACGTTATCGAGTTATCTCCTAACCAGATTGAGGATACAGCAGCAAAATCAAATCATGGAATGAGTTTCATGCTCTCTTACACTACTGGTTTAAATTTACTAAAGTTAATGGTGTCTCTGTTCAATGACAACAGCTTTTTAGCTCTAAAAGAACATACTAGTATAAACTAAAATATTATCAATTTCTTATCAGCAATCTGCTTTTCAGTGGCTGCAAGGACACAAAGGAAGACAGTCCAGTAAATCAAGCAGACTCATTCTCAAGAAGTCACAGCTCAAAGTAATCAAAAGGCCTGAAATCCAGAAATATCAAGGAATCTAGTGGGATGTAGTAAGCAAAACACAGGCACCATAAATGATTGCTTTTAAGTCCAAATGTTCTGAAAGCTGTGATTACTCTTCTTAAACACTGATCGCGGTCATCTAAATCATACACATTCCATTTTCTGGTCTATGGCTCTGATTGATGCTGAGCTAAAAGATCCCTCTAAAGCACCTTGCATCTGCCCAGAGTGGACTGAGAGTGGCAAATGTCTTTGTATGCCTCCGGCTGCCAGTTGGCTTTGGAGGGAATTCCAAATGTCAGTTTTCTTGGTACAAGCCCTCAGCAGTCCCAACTGCAGGTCTCTGAAACTCTCTCTTCTGACTCAGTCAGTGCCATAAATCACAGAGAATTCAGGGCTGGGAATCAGAAAATCTCTACATTTAGAATTCCACTTCCTGGAGTTTCAGCCAGCTACAAGGTTGACGAGCAAAGCCTTTGCATCTATGCATTCTGTTATTGGCAAGCACAGGTTTTCCATGGTATTTATCCTTGTGCTAACTGCCTTCACAGGATTCCACAAGGAACCAAGCAGGCTACTGCAGGGATTTGACAAACATGGATGTGCGCACCCCAGTCGAGACCCTATGCTGGTCTTGCCAAAACTAGAATGCCCCTGGCAATGCAATTCTTTAAAACATAAATTTGGAAGGAACAACAGATGATAATTAATTGCCTCAAATAACTGGCTCTGGCCTGAGTATAAACCAGTTTGATTATATAACAAATAAAAATATCCTCCTAGGTGGTAACCCAATTCATAAAGTTGGGCAGAAAAAAAAAAAGCAATGAACAAGTTCTTCACCATCCTGCACTCTTCTTCCTTGTGAATTGTATGTTGCTCAGCCTACTGCTTTAGACAATTTATACCTGCAGATAGACAAAAGCCTGCTAAAGAATACCCAGCTTTCCCTCCATTTGCTGCAAGCCAGAGAGGAACAACATTGGAACCAATTGCCTTGTGCCTTTCAAAGAGGAGACAGAGATGCTCTTTCCCTTTACTTGTACTTCACAATGAGAAAGGCTGTAGGAGTGAACTGACAAAAAGGAGAAAGCCTAATTCCTACCTGCTAAGTAACTGATTGTTGTCGCAAGTATTTGAAAAGCAGATGAACAAAAGAGACGGTGGGGATTGGGTTTTCTGCAAATAAGATGGAAATTGAAAAGGTTCAATTGTCTACCTCCATAGGCATGTTGTTACAAAGTTTATTTAAACATAAAGTGTACATAATTCATGTACAGTTTGGCCTTCCTCACCAGCTTCCCTGGGGTCTTACTGATCCCTAATCTCCAAAGCACTGTGATGCTCTAACCTGACCCATATGAATGCCACACGCCACTGAACTGTCAAGCAACTGCTGCACCAGCCTAACAGCTCCCTGTAGCATTGCTACTGGGTGTCCGACAGATGCCACCTCACTTTCCTGTGTACCAGTTCTCTGACACTGCATTAGCTTCGATGTGAGCATCTGCCAGCCAAACAAGTGCCGCAGAAGAGAGCGCCTGATGACGCCTGACATCTTCTCCTGATGTTTTCACCCATATGATCCCAGTAAAACCACTGACTTTACTCAGATTTATGTAGGACAGAATTTGGCTCAATCATTTTCTTTCCTATTGAACACATGTTGTTTTATCATAACAAATCAACATCGTGTGATGTAAACCAGCTGATGTTAATCAGAAGTGTACTAAACACCCATTTGACATCTGCATACATTGTTAGGTTCCTGCCTGCTCTGCGTGCACAATTTAATTAGATGAGTAATAAATGTGTCAAATTTATCAATGGTGTAAAACTTCCGACTGCAGTGAATTTACATCCTTGATTTGTATTGCTCACGGATGGCTTATTATGGCTAACAGTGTTTACCTATTTATCCTAAAAAAATAATAATAATCTTCTTTCATTTACTTTGATTTGTTCAGTTTTCCAGGAGGGAAATACAATTAACCACAAATAAGAAGAAAAAAATTCAAAGTTGACTGATGAGATGCTATTTTAAGGCACTCAGTTCAATTACGCTAAAAGCATTCTCTCTTTGGTGCAACAGTGCTTCCAAAATTGCAACAGGAGTAATGTGAAAACTGAACCAAAATTTTGAGGAAAGATTTTCCACATATCATAATTTCCTCTATGAACACTGAGTATTATATACATAGGCAATGTAAATTATTTGTTAGAATGGTATCCTTGACACAATAATGAAAAATATTAGTAAGTTTTAATAAATAAATTAAATTTCCCCAATTTTTTTTAATCAGAACAGAAAAACTTGAGTCTTAAATATTGCAGTGATTGTGAAAGTCATGCTAGTAAAAAGGGACTACACAAAGACAAACTCCAGTTTAAAAAGGCTGGTCTGCAGGATTACACACATGGTGTGAAAGCTGGTCTTCTGTTCCGACTCAGTCACTAGAGCAGCCTCTCCTTCTCTGCACCAACCGAAGAAAGAACCCAGGAAAACTGAACTAGGAGAATATTCACAGAAGTATTGCTGTGGGCTTGCCACTGTACGTGCTACAGCTGGAGACCGAATACTGAACTAGAAGAGTTTTTGCTCTGACCCAACACAGCCATTGCTATGTTGTTACATTCTGGTACAGTGTTCCTTGGTGGGAGATCGGAAAGAAGTAATTCACCAAGACTATCTCCCCAGGTGTCAAGTTGTATGCTAATATGTTTGAGAATCTGTGCTTAGGTTCCTAAAACGTTAATCCAAAATGCACTAACTGAACAATTCCTTTGAATTGGTTTGGGTTGGAATTAGGCTCAATAACCTCCTCTGCTTTCAAAAATCATAATAGAGAATAGAATTGACTAGCACCAAAGTTTATTACACAGCCACTGGACACAAATGCATTCAATATAATCAGGTTGCTACTTCTCACATTTTAATTATAGGAAAAGCATTGTAAAAGTCAGACTTCCATTAAAACCAGGCAGTTTAACAAGACGTAATAATAAAAATTTTATCAATAGGAATATTCAGAATTAACTTTCTGTGTACAAATTAGATTTTAAATAGCAGGTTCATTTCTCTGGTGATCTAATTTAGGTTTTGGTATCAAACTATGTTTCAAACACATAAAAAACCTCCTATGGTAAATTTTTATCTCTAATGTTTTCCAGCTGGTCTCTAATAACTATTCCTAATTGTACTTGTTAAAAAGTGGATTTATGAATCTCAATTAGACTGGTTTTACTTCTTCTACACCAATTTTCAGTACCAACCAAGACCATTTCAAGATAACAAAAAGTTTTATGTGGGTGACAGAATAATTATGAAAATAAAAAAGAAAATGCCTTTTACACAACTTAATTCTCAGTAATTCTATTTCAATAATCCAAAACAGAAAATACAGCATGTAATAACCATTTTGGGAACTTTGTTCATTCCACAAGTTACAAGGTACTTTCATTACTGGGATATTCANCTGGAACAGGCTGCCCAGAGAGGCTGTGGAGTCTCCTTCTCTGGAGATATTCAAAACCCGCCTGGATGCATTCCTGTGCAACCTGCTCTAGGCTAACCTGCTTTAGCAGGGGGGTTGGACTAGATGATCTCTAGAGGTCCCTTTCAACCCCTACCATTCTATGATTCTATGTTTGTGTGCCCTACTGTGAACATAAAGATTTACATCATTCTCAGTGAATCTATTTTAATTTTCTTTGCAAACCTAATATCCTGATTCAGCAAAGTAGTGAGATACAAGCTTACTCTAAGCACACACTGAAGACCTTGGTCAGTGTAAATTTTCCTGAAGTTCATGCAGGGCAGCTTCAGCAAAGTTCTTAAGTGCAGGCTTATCTTTAAAATTTAATGTGACTAAATCTCCAGCAGGCACCCAGGTAGCCATTTAACCATGTCGCTGATCAATGTCCAATGTTGTGGTAGAGAAGTTACAATACATCCTTGCAAAAAAAGGCATCCCTCTCATGGCTAACACATACTCTAGGACACTTGGCTTCACTATAAACATACACTATATAAAATTTTCTGTCATCTTACTGTGAAATGTTTTCTTAAAGAGACCCTTTGCATCCACCTCAGTTGCAGGACTTATGAGAGGGCTTTGCTGTTAGGATTCAGATATTAAAGAGTATCAGCCACATCTTTGCATGAGTGTTATCCATCTCCCACAGAAACTTAAGCAAAATTAGTAAACATGACTATGTGTGAAAAAGCAAACCTTCCACAGTTTAATAGAAGAAAAAAATTTTAAGTGACAAACTAGTTTAGCCCAAAATATGTCCCATATATGTGAAGAAACTTCTGCTACAAACACATTTTTTTATTAGTCTCCTACAACCTCCCCAGATGGCCAGGTAGTGGCTATTCCTTGGGGGTCACCATATGCTCTACAATTAGTGAGTCATGTTTCTGATTAACATTCAGATCTCTGACAAATGGCCACAAAAGCAGAGCTGGAGACCAAGACCCTTATACCTCAAAGAAAGAAAAAGAGGCTCTTCCACCAGCAAATTCTGAAAGTCAAAGTCATTATCCCTAATGTAATAGCCATGAACATGACTTCTAGCCAAGACAATGGACCAGGCTGTCTTATTTCTGCAAGTTTCTATTCATTGTGAGGCTGAATATAGACACAGAATGCTATTTTTACAACATTACATTACAACATTGTCTGTTGTTGCAGCCAAGCATTTCGGCTTGAAAATTTTACTTCAGATATGTGTTAAGTAATGCACAATAAATTTTCATCCAGAAGAAAAAAAGAATAAGAAATGCTAGAGTACGTGCAAAGCTGTGCTCTGGGCACAGAACAGTTAACACAAGCATGCTGCCCACTCGACATTTTCCTTAAAAGCTGCAGTGAAAAAATCAGATTTCTCCCCAGAAGTATTATGATTGAAAGTAGCAACTTGAAAACAACAATGTTTTTATGGGCTCCTGTGAAGAGGATTCTCCAGTGCTCAGTAGGGCGAATCCAACCTTCTCAAAAATACTGATCCCATTATTCAGTTTTGGTAATTAAAATGTTTTCTAAATGATTGTTCCCCAGCAGGAGGAAATTGATTAATTTTAATGCATTATTGTATTTTAGCATGGAACAATTTTTTCTGTTTTTTCTTTCCTCCTCTTGTTCCCACCATTTGCAGATGAATTATTTAGATGTGAAGATTTGTCTACTGTACTTGACATGAAGCTCTAGGGAGTAAGTGGAGAAACCCAAGGAGTGCCTCATCATTTGCAAGTTCAATTTCTTTCTATTTGGGTATTGATTAGCAGAGTATATATCGTGAGAGAGCTGCTTGTCTAAGGGAACATAGATCTAAGTGTGACTTTAACAGAACTTACATATTTAGAAATGCATTTAGGGGTTTCTTCATATATGCTGCTTTTTAAAACAAGTTGTTTGTTTGTGGGGTTTTTTCTTGTTTGGTCGTTTGTGGTTTTTTTTTTTTTTAATCAGGCCACAGAATCTTATTTAATTTAATTATCTTTGAATAATACTATTTAGGCCCAGACTCTGAGTCCTTTAAAACACACCCATTGACTTCAGCTGGGTTTCGATTGGGCTGTTAATTACTCACATGAGTGTTACAAAAGTTGAAGAAGCAGACACCTGGATAGGTAACTTCAAACCCTGGTTGAAAACTAGGTCCTGTCCCATTTGAAGAAGAGAGATGCATGTATCTTACAATTCTATCACAGCAAGCAATACTTTAAATAAAATTATTTTGTATTCATATTCATCTTTTGCAGTACTTCGAGTAGCATCAATGCTGCCACAGATGCCCTAACATTAAATAGTTTCTCAAAACAGTTTTTCTCCTGCTCCAAACAATTTTTTCTTTTTTACAAAGGCTTCTGCTTAAATAGAAATTAGAAGAATATGATTTTATCAGACAATAAAATTTTGCTTACATATCCAGTTCTATTTTCAAGTAGACTTCAGATAGATAAGAAAACAGACATATAATCAGATCTTCTGGAATGAAACTATTGTCATCCAATTGCACAAAATATACCAACAAACTGGAACAGAACTAATTGGCTTTGGACTTAGTAGGAGTGGACAGCAGGAACCTCCATAAAATTAAGAGAAATGAGCAGGGTAGACTGGTCTATAGCTAATGCAAGACTAATTCACCTAGGGATGCATACAATACTCACGAGAACTTTGCACAGGATCTTGGAGCACTCTACAAATATGTTAAGATTCAAAAAAAGTATCAGAGCATTAGTATTCCCAGAAAATATAAGGCACTGATAATATAGGCAGTCTTTGACAAAGCCAAGAACAGGCTTTACCTTTCCCAATTCTGTAACACATCTCTCTTTCTGGCAGTAGATTTATCCAATAAACAACCGTAACCAT
Source organism: Steatornis caripensis (assembly GCA_013398225.1). Classification (NCBI taxonomy): domain Eukaryota; kingdom Metazoa; phylum Chordata; class Aves; order Caprimulgiformes; family Steatornithidae; genus Steatornis; species Steatornis caripensis. The sequence goes on along the minus strand of VZSC01003553.1, from coordinate 531,664 downwards.
AACATCTATTACTTAATATCAAATTTACTAAAGTGCTCAATGATCTCAAGTGGAATGAAGGCCTATATATTATGTAAAGACATCCAAAGAAACTGCCCTATAAAACTTACTGTCCTACATATCTCTGATGAAAGTCTCATCTTCAAAACAACAGCAAGACTTCAGTGCAGTTGAATATCCCAACTTCTAGCACTTTCGAACATTGTGGACTTCAAGAGTTCAGGTTTGAAATTCAGCTCTGATAGAAACTGAAAACAATAAAAAGTTATGTCCTTCATACAGCAAAGTTATGAGCGTATGTTACAACACACTATTGAGCAATGCAGAGGCTACATTGTATTTTTCGCATACACTGTATAAATTTAATTCTTATGTACAATTAAAAAAATGAATATTACAGTATGAAGGAGAACAGCATGAAGACCACCCTATCCTATTTCCAAACAGCATAGTATCTGATGCCTTTGAATAATTAGTTTTAGCTAGATGAGAAGAATTCATTGTCCATTATGAATTCCTACATAATGAATAACAAGCTCTTACGCTAATGCAAGAAGTATCAAAGTGGTTTGGGGTTTTTTTGTATGACAGGCAACATGCAACACAAGACTTCTTTTAATTCACACACAGATGTCCAAGATGTTAGCTGGAATGAAAGAGTCTGACTAGCAGCTGGGGTTTCAGTATGAAATGCAAACAGTTAAGGGCTGCTTGCTCTTTGAGTGGATCACATCGTCTAAATGGGGATTCATATCTGCTCACAAGAAGATCTTTCTCACTGTGGCTTAAGAACTCACCTGAAGTGACATAATTTTTTAAGACTGCATTCTTCACACTGCTAACAAGAATGATTCATGAGAACAGACACACTAACCCTCGCACACAAGGAGTCAAGCTTGTAATTCACAAAATAGCCCCCTAACAGTGATATTTTTATGCATACTGACTTACACAATTTCTTCTCCAGAACTCTAACACAAGACTTATGACTTTGTATTTTTATTTTTCCCACGCAATGTAATAAACAAGTGGTATGCAAGCACCCCAGAATATGGAAAAGAACCGCTTTTAAACAAAAAAAGCAACCTTTTTGTAAAGATAGTCAGTGGTCCTAAATGGGTTCACTGAAGTAAATCCAGTGCTAACAAATGTAGGATGTTCTCTGTTGGGATTGGCAAAAAGACAAAAGCCCCCAAACAACCCAGAAGCATCAATGAGAACTCTAGTAATGTATTCTAGTGAATTCAGCATCCATGAAAGAATACCGGGCAGGTTTGTTCACTTTTCAGTGACAACTGTTAAGTATTTAATTCACCTCCGTTTTGCACAATCACAAAATAGTTGAGGTTGGAAGGGACCTCGGCAGGCCATCCAGTCCAACTCTCCTACTCCTTGAGCCAGTTGCCCAGGACAGTGTCCAGGCTTCAAGGACGGAGACTCCACACCCTTGGAGTTTTTTTAAGATTACATCCTTGTTTTGTATTAAAAAGCTATTTCTAGCATTTTGAAACATGTAAGTGCCTAGAGATATATCTACATGCTCAAATATAGTCTTTTCAGAGTTTTATGTCCTTACTTCGTACTACTTCCTCTTCCAGAATTAAGCTGAATTCCTTTCACTCCCTCTACTTTGTCTTTTTGGTGCTGTCACCAGTAAACTCCCAAACTCCCATTATTCCAAACACCAATGAGGTGTTTGTTTGATGACCAGATCCCCAAAACAAAAACAACTGGAAAACCACAACTGAGAGGCAGCTTGCGATTTCACTGCTGAAGCCAGACACCGATAAACTTGGAGAGTACCAGGCAGGTGGTAGCAGTCCACAGTGGAGTGGTAGCACACAGACAGCAGGGTCTGTAAAGTTTGAAACAATGGTCGAACTGAGGCCATGTTCTATCGCAAAGTGGAAAAGGAGCACTGAGACAGCAGTCCTTTCCCTTTCTGCGTGCTGCTTCAAGCACAATTCAGCAGGACAGAACAATCAGATTCCAACAACACTTATGTTTCCCTTCAGGTAAATACAGTGTGCTATTTTACTAGAATTTACACAACAGCACTTTTGCAAGCTCAGAATACATATTTGCCTTTACCTTCAGTAGTCTGCACATGGGTAGGTTGTGTATGAAAGCCAGACCCAATTTCATTCTAGAGTACCTGTGCAAACATGTTTCTTCTACAAAAGTCAATAGAACTACGAGTCTATACTTTGCTTCCAGTGCACATTAAGTAGGTCTCCTGTTTTTTGAATACCTGCATACAAAAGAAACAACATAAACTTAGCTCTCTACTACATAGTGAACACAGACCCTAAAATCGTCCTTTGCTTAATCATCTATCAAGCTGCTCTTCAAGCGGAAAACTTAATCCTTAAACAAAGCCTAAAAGAATGCTAAGGAGGATAAGACAAAACAAAGACCTATAGGAAAATAAGAGACCAGAGAGAAAAAAAATCTGCTAAAAAGAATTAGCAAAATGCCTGGATTATCCAGAAACCATCAGCATTAAATGCTGGACATTAATCAGTGCAGCAGCACCCTGCTAACTATTTCTCTTTGTCTGTCTCTCTTTCTGTCAAGCAAAAGGATTTCGCACACCATACACAGATCTGATTCCTCACTTTACCATTCTCATTTAACTCAACAATTTCTGGGTGAGCATTTTATCCGTTGCCGAATTTTATTTAGTTGTCTCTTTGTTCCCTCTTATTTTCCTAATTGTGTTTCTTTTTCTTGCTCTTTTCTATATATGAGTAACTTTCTGTATCATTCCTACCCACCTGCCTCTGCCTGCCAATCTATTTTCCATTGCCTTTCTTGTTTAACATTGTTTGCCCCTTATTCAGAGTTCCCATATTTTTTGCATTTTAGGGATCAGAGCAAGAGGAACAAGCTCAGTTTCCAGGCTGCACTCAGATCATCCACAAACAATCCCATAGAACTTATTTTGAGAAATAAATTTCACTTACATCTTTATCAGCCAAAGCAGTACAACATAAATCAGAAAGATTAAGAAAAATAAAACTTTTCAAAATTCCTGTGGATTGGAATGGATGTAGCAGCTGCCTCAACTGCTAAGAGCACCCATTGCATTCATTTGCCAACTGATACTTGGCTATCTTCTGACCAAAACCAGCAGATGGTATTTTGTCATTCAACAGACCTCAGTTTACATAAATCACAACTCCTGCCCTAAAAAGTTTATAACCCAGCACTAGGTAACAAGTGGATGGATCCTCTCCCCAATATGCAGTACCTTGCAAATGAGTCTCCTTCCATTTGCAGCTTACAAATCTTTCTGTATATTTAACCATTATTATTTACCATAAATGAGTATTTTGTAAATATAATTTACCACTGTTGTAATTTCTGTGACTTATTCCCAGTAGCCCTCCCTGCAGAGACTGCCTCTAATCAATCCTCAATTGCTATGTAAATACATCCTATAGACTAGTGATGTCTTTCCTTTCAAACATGCAATACATTATTAATGACAGCTATAACAGCACCAAAGACTCCAAACCAAAAGAACTTCTCACTGTAATTTACACTTACCACCACTAAACAAGACTGATTTGCTGGAGTACTTATTTTTCAAGTTTTTTGCCATCTTCTGGAAAAGTGATTATTAACAGTTCTAGCCAGTGACTGCAGTTACGGTACTTTGCTCCTCAAAATTCTACAGAACTAAGTACAATGATATATCCTGTTGCAACATTACCTGGTAATAGTTAGGGCTACATCCAAAAATCCTCATTCAGGGAAAGCTTGCAGTAAAACAGCAAAAACATCACTCTAAGATACGTGCACAGCTCTGTCCTGCTTTAACACTATAGCTATCAAAACCCATCACATCTAAACCAAAGCTCAGTTACACATGATAATTTTCAAATTTGTTCGTTCATTCATTTACAATAAAGTTTTTAGTCTTTTTCCCTTTCTTTACAAGTAAAATGGAAACTAGGCATCATTATGAAAGGGAGGGATTCATCTCACCAGGTTTGGTAATCCAAAAGCCTGGCCTGATCTGGTCTGGTCTGCTAGTCCATCTTGAGGACTAGCAGACTACCAAGGACTACCTTGACTTCCTTGGAGGAAGGGGGCAGGCATCATATCCAGAAGGCAATTCATCCTAAAGGTGATACCATCTGCAACACAAGCCTCCAAATGTCTTAATTCCTTTGCAAATTAGCACTGATATAAAACTCTTCTTTCCCTAGCATTTCAGTGCATGAGTAGCCACACGGTGTTTTATAGAAGGCAATGCATAATAGCACCGAGAAGTAAATTTTCTGATGCTTGAATTGTATCTATAAAATAACTGATTGGCCCTGTTTGGGTGATAAAATACCTACTTGGAATATGCAGAAAAAAGGAAATTAGAAGAGGAGAAGGGATGAAGAACATTGCTACCTTGGACATTTTTACTAAGTTTGAGAAATGGTAGGTGTTATAACTTTAATGGTTTTGATTTGCCTTATCCATTTTAACAGAGAAGTTAATACGATTTCAAATTAATCAGTCGGCACTTCTTTAAAGTGTTATTTACAGCTTTTACATTCAAATGAAGGCAAACAAAAGTATAATTTATGCTATAATAATGACATATAAAGTATCATTGTTTTAATTCTTTCACAGAATTAAGCTAGCTGTGGCAAGTAGATAAAACCCCTTTGAATAGTGAAACATTGCCATAGTTTGTCTTGTCAAGGCTGCTGCTTCTAAGAATATTTATGATTTTACCGTTCCATGAGAACCATAAATGACACAGCATGTCAATGAGACAGTTTCAATCTCAGTCTGGGTATTTCCATCCAGAACTAGAGTATAATTCAGTCTCCATCCCCAGATAACCTCAGCCTTTCTCTTTATACTGCTAACAAAGGGCTTAATACTGGACTTCCTCCTGAGAAACAAATTCTACACCTTGTGCTAACCCCCATGACTTCGCCAAGACTGCACAGAATGAAAATGAATTCAGCATCTCATCGTGAATTAACAAAGCACGAATTGGACCCCAGTGTACAAAGGGCAACGGCAGTTTTCTGGAGTGACTGCCTGTCAAGTAGGTACTAGACTATGATGCACAACTCATTTGACAAACTGAGTGTCAGTGAAGTCACCTACCAATGTCCTCCGCCGCTACCAAAAACATGTTGGCTGCTAAATGACTTTACATTCTTTTTTCTTTTGCTACCAAGCTTATTTTAGAAAGGTTGTATATCAATCTGGAAAGTGCTGTGAACATGATGTTATCATAATGGTACCATATGCCAGTCGACTACTTACAAATCATCCGTGCTTCCCTCACTTGGTAGATTTTAAAAGCATGATAAAGAACTTTATTCTCCTCATGCTTACCATGGCCTTACATCAGTCCACTACCATGTTTTACACTGGTTTAAAAAAAAGGGAGAAATATTTGTACCAAACCCTCTAAAAACCTTTAAAGGCTCTTACAATGGCTGTGTTAAATGACAGTTTCTACTATTCAGGTATTTGTCTCAGAAACAGATGTGACTATTAAAGTTTCAAACCTATGAAAAAGTAGAATATGCTCCCAAAACACCTTATCTAGCTGTGCGATCTACAGAAATAGGTTACATCCTTTACTCAAAGAGCTTTGGAGCTTTTAATTTACCTTCCTGGTTTGGCCCCTTCAGAGAGCAACTGTGAATTCCAATATTCCACCTCATAGTTTCTCTCTAGCTTTATCCTCCCTTCTTTGTTCCAGAGAAAGCAGACTTTCCTGTGTTCACAACACTCCATAAACCTTGCAAACAAATCATGTACCGTAAGACTTGTGATAAAAATAGGAGGTTAGCAAAAGTCTAGATCTTCACAAGGAATCCAAGACAAAAGGTTAAGGAAAACTGCATATCTGAACTTAAAGAGAACCTGGACCCGTTTCCACTCGTATCTACCAGTTAAATATTAACTATTTGTTCACAAATTTCACATTTGGCTAACCTTTAAGCCATCACATCCTGGCAGTTCCCTGGTGTCTTTTTAACTCTTTAAAATAGTTTTCAGAGTGACTGTTGGGTTGAAAAACCTAGAAAATTAAGTACGTGAAGTTAGAGCACAGAACTATTTTCACTCATCTACTGAGTCTTACTCCTCTTCCAGGCAGAGAATATCTCTAGCAGGGAATCTGATTACAGGCTCATGCCTATTCATTCATTAGCCTTTATAGTCAGGCTGTTACTAGGAGAAATTCTCAGTGCCAGTTCTTATTGCAAAGGAAAAAGTTAGGCCTACCAGTTCTGGTCTTATTTACAAGCTGGTACAAGTTGGATGTGCTCTTCTTTCCTGCTGCATTTCTGTAAGCAGGCTGAGCAGTGACCTTCATCTTGAATCTCTCTCAGAAAGAAGCTTTCATACAAATTTCAATACTTTCTCTTTAGAGCAGCAGCCAGACAGGAAAAACGGCCTGAAGGGCTTAGCACTACTGTTCATATACAAGTGCTTGTACACACTTATCTTGCAGAATTCTGGACTTGTCTTTAGACATCCTGACTGAATACCTTCAACTCTCTGGGCTGTGGCCCACTGTTTTACAGCTACCGAGTCTGATCTTCACAAGGGCGTGGAATACTGTTTCTTCATGAATTTGGTACACATCTTTAATTCCTAAGGTAAGGATCACATTTTGTAAACTCTTAAAATTCCTCATCTCTATATGCACACACCAATTGTACATTACTCACAGGAGTCACATAGAAGTATCATATGGCAGAATTCATCTGGCAATCTCTAAAACTGATTCTATCTGGGATTTGTCTCCTTTGAGAGTAGCTCTTTTAATATTCTACAAGCTTTTTCATCTCTCTTTCCTGAGCATACAGAACTTCCTCACTTAGGTTTCAATCAGTTTTGTGCAAAGGAAAGTACCAACCACTACTGCAGCACGGTCAGCCTGCACAGTACAGAACAAGGAGGTTGAATTTTTTTCATCTTTTTCCCATTAACATCTGAACAACCCTTTCTAGGGGTAACTCATTTATTCACAATGGTAACTGTAACTATTTGCTCGATCCCGGTTTTACGTATTAGCCATTTTTAGTAATATGTGAGACAGCCGGGGAAGGACTCAGTTGCCCAAACAGGGATGCCGAGGACTATTTGAGACACCTGAGGAAAACCAAGATGTCTGCATTGGGCACCACATAACACATATGTCTCACAGGACAACTGAATGCTGGTGGAACAGCAACTAGAGACCAGGTAGGGTACCCTGGAGAACATAAGACGACTGCGAGACCTGAATCCTACCTGTAAGTACAGCGTGATCTAAAGTCCATCAGTGGAGAAATTCCCAGTGACTTTGGCTTTGAACTGCAACTAGACCCTAACCAGTGGCACAGTTTACTTTGCACAGATAAGCAAGGGAGAGAGGAGCAGCGTAAGTAACCCCATGCCTCCCAGCACGCCTCTGCAAGATGCAACCAGAATTGATATATTTGCATAAAATAACAATAAGAACAAAGCATGTAAATAGGTACAGGTGGATAGTTTGTGGGAACCCACCATGCAATCCCTATGCACCTGGAAGTGCACAAAGACCAATGGCAAGCATACAGGTTCCAATAATTAAAATGTAAAAACTAGTGCAGGCACCATACTTCCACACTCCCCAATGCCTGCAACCCCCATGTTTCAACAAAAAGAGCTTATAGCTTTTATATAAAGTAACTGTGAGCTGTATAAAGTCTCCATTTAAATTCCCGCCCCAGAGATTTGCACAGCAGCACTGCAAAAAGTAGAAATTATATAGAAGCTTTTTAGTATGCAATGGTACGCAGCACTTCTCTTTTTAAGCTGAACAACCAAAGTAGTTACCATAAATATTATATTTAAATAGTAGCTCCAACCACATGGTTTTGAAAACAAAAACTAAGCACATGCTTTGCAGGAGCACAACATTAGAAATTATTTCATGGACAAGGATAAAAGGTTTGCAAGAACTGTGACCATGCTACAGAGAAACAGTTTATACAGGCTGTACTTGAAGGTACATTCACAGTTCCAATATAATTGTTTTCAGAGATTTATAGTTTTGCACTATGCATTTGCTTAAATATTAATTCTGCTGCCTAGCGTTTAAAGCACGATGGATTATTCAAAGTAAAAATAGCTGAATGCCCCACTCATAGTAAATATGCTTACATGCAACTCAGAAGAGAGTACTAGCTTCTATTTGATACTTCTGACTATTAATTTATGTTTAATTGTAAAAATAAGAGACCGAATTAGTCCTTTTTCAATAAGGAAAAAAAAGGAGCAATATAATGCATCCTAATAGTGCATATTTTACCTCAGCTTTTTTTTTTTTTTTAAAGAAAAATTAGGAAATTTTATAAAGTAGATGACTGGGTGACTGGAAGGAAAGCAACACTGAAATTTTATATTGAAAAAAAGATCGTGACCACATCACCATTTTCAATGTTTCATATGTTGAAACACTGAAACATGTTCACCATAAAACTTTTACAATTGTGTAACAAATGTAGTCAGGTATTAACAAGAAGCAGAAAGAAAACCAAGTTCAACAGTTTGAATATTGAAGAAGCCTCCAGAGGTTGTTACTGACAAATAAGAACTCATGCACTTGAATGGAAACTAAGTTTGCAAGCATATCTCATTATCCTTAAACACATGTGCATGGATTTATCGTCCTGATGCAAAGCCAGTTCAGGTGCCTCGCGCTAACTTTAACAGACTCCAGACCTGGTCCCATGAACGCAAACTTGTTCATAACGTTTTGCAAGACCAGATCCTCGGTCTGACAAAGATTNATGTGCATGGATTTATCGTCCTGATGCAAAGCCAGTTCAGGTGCCTCGCGCTAACTTTAACAGACTCCAGACCTGGTCCCATGAACGCAAACGTGTTCATAACGTTTTGCAAGACCAGATCCTCAGTCTGACAAAGATCACATAAAATCAAATCCTATGATAAGACTGTTCAGCTTGCTTACTCGCCCTTGCATAGCGCTACCATAAGCAAAGCAATACACCTATAAGAGTCTATCCATCGGACATTACTCTGAGAAGGAAAGCTTGTGGGATTTAATAACAAAGTAGACATGTACAGAAGGTCCAGAGAGAGGGACAGAAAAGCCCTGGCTGCACTCTTAAGACAAGTCTAACAGAACGGGAAGGCTTCAGAGTGAGTCTTGGCTATCCCAGCAGAAATCTCCACAGAATGAACTAGCCCTGTAACGTGAAATTAAGAGACATAACATCCAGTCACCTGACCTGAGATTTCTAGTACCAAAATACAGCACTAAGCATGACCCGAGGGGCAAGGTCTCCCCGATTTGACAGCATATGGAAGGTAGACAGGCTGCTACATTCTAGTTAATTCATGTGTTACATCTTTATGTTCTAAACCAGGAGGTCATAGAGATACAAACTGTAGACTTCCTTTTAGTTAACCCTGGAATTTCTTCCTGCGGGGGGTGAGGGATGCAGGGGCTAATCCCAGCCTTCACAGTATTAAGTGATCACAGGGGTTATTTAAATCTCCAACCCCTGTGATACTTCGAGTCATGGCCACCTTTGTTTCACAAAATACTGATCCTCTGCCCACTTCTCTGGACCAACCAGATGCCCAGTGCTTGCAGATGAATATTAATAAACACAGGCAACAGAACTCTGTGCTGTCACTGAATTTGGGAGCTGTTGTCCTGACGGTCCCAAACTTCTCCCTTCTTTTTAAGAACCATCTGGCAGGGTGGCCAGAGTCCTTCCTAGGCAAAAGAATGGAATGTTCGGCAGCAGCAAGTAGCACCAGCAGAAGTGAGATTCCATTACCTCCCCAACCTCAAGTAACAGGCGTCACTTACACACTCCTACATCTACACACTCCTACATCCTGCAACTTCTCCCTCGTGACTCTCCCTACCCCAAAACCCCTCTGCGGCAGGAGCCCTGTTAAGTAGAGGCAAGGGAAGCCGCTACGACCCGAGCAGGGAGTCCACGCGCCCGGGCGGTGCAGCAGCCCGAGGCGGGGACACGCGGGGACCAAATCTGCCTCCCCCAACCAGAAGAAAGTTCGTGCCGACACAACACCCCAGTAGATCACGCGGTGGGGGGGCGGCTTCTGAGAGAACCGCTGATAGGGGAGAGTCATAATAAAGCCGTAAGATCTCACCCACGCACACATCTCCTAGATCAGCACTTCCAAAATCACTAACGAGAACCCAAAGAAAGATCGAGGGAAGGGACAGAAACGGTGGCTAGAGAGAGATTGCTTCCTCCCAGCTCGTCCTGGATGCCCGGGCAGTTCCAGGAGGAGCAGGGAAGGGGGTTTCCTCCCTTGCAGCCAGAGGGTGCAGAGGAAGCTCCTTGCCCCGCAGCAGCAGCGCCGGGAACAAGCGGGGCGTGGGGGGCCGCAGCTGCAGACACAGGGGCTCCGGAGCCGCGTCCCCCGCGACGCCCAGCCCCGGTCCCGACTCGCACCTACCTCGGCGGGACCCGGGGCCGGAGCCCCGCCGTCGGGGCCGGATCCGTGGGGCTGCGGCGGCGGCAGCGCGACGCTGCGAGAGGCGGCGGCGGGAGGCGGCGGGAGGCAGCCCGGGCTGCAGCGGCCGAGCCGGGGCCGCTCGCACGGGTGCACCGCGCTGCTGCCACTGCCCAGGACGGGGAGGCGATGCTGCTGCGGGGAACTCCGGGCACCTCTTTGGCTCTGTTAGGAAAGTTACCGCGGCCACACGACCCACCTTAAACCCGCCTCCCCGCAGGACCCGGGGGAGGGGGAAGGAGGAGGAGGGAGGGAGGAGACGGGGGTGGAGGCTCGGAGCCGTTCATTTCCCAGCGCAGAACCAAGTCACAGCAGCATCTCCGCTGCTGTCGCTCCGGGATGCAGGGCTGGGCGCACCGGGGCAGCCCTGGCTCCCGCAGACGCTGGGCTGGGGCCGCGCTCTGCTCCCGCTGGATTCTTGCGTTTACGCGCGGCACCACGGGGCCAGCTTCAGAGCGCAGAAACTTTCCCGTTTCCTGCAGCGCTGACGCTGATTTTTGGCTTATTCGTTTGGTGATGGTTGGTTTGGCATCTCGTTATTTATTTAACCGTTTGTTGTTTGGGGGAAGGGAGTTCTAGCCCTGGGTTTATGTATGCGGTTTGGGTGTTTTTTCTCTGCCCGATTCAATTAAAATACCTTAAATAGACTAAAAGGACAAAGAATCAGACCGACACCCCCGGCATCCAAGGTTGCCGCCCGAACAGTGCGTGTGGGAATGAGGAAGCAAACTCCATAGCTGAGGCAGAAACACTTTGCGGCTCAGTAGAGGGTAGGAGATGTGGGGGAAAAAACACGGCTCCGTGCCTCCTGCAGCTGAAAGAACGGGATCTCCAGAGCGGAGACCCACCAAACTCCACGGATGTGCTTAGCGGGAGATCACGCAAACTTCTGGACCCGTTTCAAGGTGCCTCGGTTTGCAACTACATGCACGCCGCCGTGGTAGGGGCATGCAGACCGGGGCAAACACAGGCAGCTCTCCGATCGCCTAAAGCAGCCCCTGGACCGAGAGAAGCTGGCTAGAGCCGATACCAGGGAAGATTGAGGGGATGCTAATAGAGAAAAGCGCGACGGAAAATTTACCTCCGCTCTAGTATCCTCTACTGTCCAGAGCATCTGCCCTTGCATCGTCAAATCGACTGCACCACGGCTGCTTTTCAGGGCGGCTCAGTGTCTCTGGATGCTCAGAGAGGTATCAGACAGCGAAGGAGTTGCACCCCATGGTTGCCATTTTCTTCCTGAAAGATGCACCAGAAGTTACAAATGTATGATGATAAAAATCATTAGCCCATTAGACATGTAATTTCAACAGCTGCACTAAGTTAGCTCTTAGCCAGCAATCTTATGTTTGCACAGTTTTTTCAAGATGAAATTTATCCTATGTACTATTACTGATTATTTTCTTATTAGAATGAGAATGTTGGCTGAGTTCCTGCTTTTTTATCATTTCAGTATGTAAGAAACATAAGACTGAGTCCCCTTTTGACAACATACCAAAATGGCTAACAGAACTTTTTTGTCATTGTAGCCACACAATGAATCCCCACACGGTACAATATTTCATGTACATATGAGGCTACCAAAGTCCTTTGTCCTGCACTGTGTGTTTCTTGGTGACATGCCAGTACATGACTGCAGGTGATGGCAGAGTATCAAAATGGATAAGGATAGTTTGGGCCAGAATTGGTATGCTGCTTCCATAAGGGACACCCTGCAATCTCCCAGCCTCCCAAAAAACTTCTCCATTCCCACCACTGATTTTGTGCCTCCAGGTTCCCAGCCTTTGCCTTGCTGCATTGTCCTGTTTGTAGCCTTCCCAAGACCCTGCACCAGCCACCTAAACCAGGTGATGAGGCAGTGGAAAATGCATGTGTGCTGGCAGTGACTGCTGGCTTCCCCACCCCTTTTTCGCAAACCCAGCTCTCTGCTCTCGCTAGCTCCAGAAGGTTATTTTTCTTCATTAGCTATGGTTAAGGCAACCTAACCAGGATCTGCAGCACTACTGGTGCCTGAGGTGAATTCATCCCCATCTTTCCCGACCTGTTTTTAATTATTTTTACAAACATCCTAATAATGAATATCAATAATAAATCAGCAATCATGTTT
>VZSC01003553.1:500878-518832 GCA_013398225.1 Steatornis caripensis | reverse complement strand
CAACAAAATTTAATAGATCAAATTTGAACTAGATTTATTGAATAAAGATAATTAGGTTTTGTTGTTTGTATAAGAATATTAAAAACACCAGTTGCTCTATACCCATGGCATAGTTTATGACTCAGTATTGTCACCAGTTTCCAGTTGGGGAAATATTTAGCCTCACTGATTTTTCATTTTGAAAGGTAAGATGCTGTCTGAAATGCATGGAGACAAAATCAGTCTGCTTAAAATAAATTGGGCCAGCTTGCTGCTACAATTTTTTTTTCACTTTAGTTTTGCCTTTCAGAGTTCTCTTTAAAACTTGCCAAACAAGTGTCCTGTCAAACTATGACTGCCCTGGGTGTCAAAAAACCCCAAGATATTACACTGTTGTCTGACTGTTTACAGATGTTTGAGACAAAGCATTCAGCCCTGCTCTTCTTTCCCATGTAAAATCCCATGCAGCTCAGTAATTTCATTTGGAAAGTATAGTTCTGGTGTTCTCTGTGATGTGGTTGTCTACATGAAGGGTAGTAGATGTCAATAAATGTCAATGAATCTGGCCTTGGATGTGTTTTACATTTGAGGGTAACTACTATAATACTCATTTGTTATTGGTCTCTAAATGCAACACCCCTCTAAAAAGACATTCAGTATAAACAGCATTCGATTGCATCACACTCATTCTAGTTTAATGGTTCTGTTTTTAAAATGCACAGTTTACAAATAAAGATATAAAAATACAGTTTGGCTTTTTTGTTATTATTGTTGACTCAATGAGTCTAGCCTAGCTATAATTCTGCAAACTCAAGCTGAATCTTCAAGCCTAGCTAGATTCTCTTAGAAGAGTTTTAACTGAAAAGTAAAATTACTACAAAGAAAATTGGTTCTGTCCTAGCTCAAACTAGGACATTAAATCAGAATGAGTTGTTGAAATTCTGAAGGACAAAATAACTCTCAGTTATGGATGCACAGCCTCAGTTTGCTGAAATGATATCTTTGGTTATCTCCATGCAACTCAAGCACCAACATGAAACTGAGAAAAGACTGTGGGGGAAAAAAAAAGCAAGAGTGCATTACAGCAGTGACTCTGCAACAGAAAACTGCTTAATAATTCTGCTGACAAAGTGTGAGCCAGAGAAGAATTCATTTCCCTCTCCCAGAGCTCAGCTGGGGTGACAGGATTCTGAAGAAGTGCAGCTCTTTCATAAAGGTAAGCAGGTATGTCCTTCAGTGCAGGCAGCAGAAGTCTGAAAACACCGAAGTCACCGGGAACTTTGCCATTGACTTTTGAGGGAGGCAGAATTTTACCGTGGGAGAAGATCTGCTAAGTAAGAAATGGCCACTTGCACGTCATTTCTCTTCCAAGACAAATCACTTTTCAACAGCATTTTTACTGCTTTTATTTGCTTGCTTTATATGTCCAATTCAAAACTAGTTCCTATCCACTTCTTCATTTTCCGTATGTTCTTTTTTCTTAAAGGGGGAGTTGGGCCTCAGAAAATAACAGCATACTGAATCATGTTATTGTTTGCAAAAGCATTGGTTTCAACACTCTAAAATTATTACACATCTAGTATTAAAGCTTAAGAAATTAAATATTCATAATTTGTGTCTGAATGACCAAATTGTTATTGAAAATAATGCTTGAAAAATAAAAACAAAGCTTTTCAGACATAACATGAATTTTAACTTGTTTTTTATAAAACCAATCAAGGTTTTAGTTTATGCATCATTCTGTTCCCTGGAATAATATGCTGTCTGTGCAATCAGTGATGATAAATGGTATATAATTGTAAACTTGATATTGGATTTCAATATTGAATTCATCATTCTGTCCTCTTAACACATATTAAATACTTTAAAGAATTTATATATTTGTTTGATTTATCTGTGATTTTTTTCCAATATGTAAAATTTATTAGTTTTCTAGTTTCTGAGAAACCAAGAGTAGACAACATCATTAATAATACTGAATAATAGAGTTGGCCTCATTTATGCATGACTCCCTTCTACCAACAGAAAGTGTCCAAATCAAATACAAACATATTAGTTGGAGGCAGTGTAGAAAATACAGTCTTAACTAGAGCCAATTCTGCATATGTTTTTTTTTTACTTTCCTGATCTATCAAAACAACAATTGCAAGAATTTACTCTCATTTAGAAAGGCAACTCCCGCGTTCATAGGACTTGCATTTCACTTTATTCTACGTCAGAATTGTTGACTAAGCTACCAAGTTTGGAGAAGTATAATACCTCAATCCAAAGGGTGAAAAAGCTCAGCCAGCCTTCAGAGTTTGGGTCCGCTTCAGAGACAACATTAATTTACCTTTTTTTCCTAGCATGGACCCGTTCTCCCAAATGTGAAGGGGAACTTAAACTTCCCCAGTACTCTTAACGAACAGGTAATGAAAAACAAATCAGAAACCATTAATCCTGCATAATGCTAGCAAAAGTATATAGAAGCTGTTCATCTAATTCAAACAGACACTAAGCATATAGGGCCTGATTCAATCGTGTCAATTGGTTTTTACATTAACACAGCTTTTAAGTGTGTTCCCCATACACAGTATAAAGGGCAGTCAAAACGAGTTAAGAACTGGCCAGTGACCAGGGGTTTTGTGTAAATCTTTTCCTATATGAGGTCAAATCCAGCTCTTAATTATGTATGTGTGACCATCATTCTTAGTAACTGCTATTTTTCTTAATCAAGGCATCTGCACTGGACCAGGGCATGTTTAGTCTGATGTAAATTTTAAAAATAAAAAAAGGATTTGGCAAGGTTGAAGAAAATAATTATGCAATGATGTAAATGGAAGAAACAGCATTCATTCAACTGAACTGTAGCCTATTACTTCAAGGAGAAGTTTGATCTACTGACAAAAATAGCAAAAGGAAGTCAGTTGTACACAGCTATTACTCCTTTTACTATCAAGTAAAGTGGATAAAGGACCAGTCTTTCACAAAATTTGTAAGTGGAATTCCCTGCTGCAGGATAGCTGTGACAGCTTTGTTGTATAAAAAGATCAACAATTTTGATGAATCAGAAGAGCCTACAGTTAAAATAGCTTGGGTATATTACAGTCTTCAAGCTTCACAGCATTAATGGTTTGCTATCCAGAGCGTAGAAAAGCAGTTTCAGTGTGTAATTCTATATGAAACGTATCAGGATCCCCAAGTACACACTGGCAACAAGAATGACATTCTGCCCTTATCTGAAGCACAGGATAGCAATAAGTATTGGAGAAGGATATTAAAACAGATTGAGAATCACTCTAGAACACCTAAATTCTTATTAATGTTAATGAGAGTTATGCATACACACTGAGAAGTGAAGAGGCCCCTCACAATGAAAAAAATATTAAAAGCAGCATATATCATGCATAATTAATAGAAATGTCACATAGGTCAACGGCAACTATTGTTTTTCTAGTGAAAATTCATATGTGGATAGCCTCAAAGACTAGATTTTTTCAATCAAGAAAACACATACTGCAACTAAAGCTAGAAACTCGTTGCTTCCAACCACATCTTCACCTTCTGTTTTTGAGAGTTAAAGGACAATTTATCTGTCAGGGTCCCACGTATCTATAGGACATTGCTCTTAGTACTGGCTGAGGTAGAATCAAGGGTATGGGAGGAATTTATTATTTATTATTACAAATTTCTGGAGTTTGTTCAATCATTCAAAGAGCCATTATTTAAAGACTATACATCCGCATTTCCTTAAACTGAGGCTGGACCAAATTGGAAACCTGCTGGCACTGATGTAAAGCAGTAATACTGCAAGAGGTCTTCTGTGAAGAAATGTAGTGATATTAAGCACCAGAATTTCTCCTTCACTGAAATCGAACAGCTAGAACAGCCATGAGCAAGCACCGATCAAAAAAGAGGCATAGAATCAGCGGCTAAAGAAGCATGCCAATTCATTTCACCTGCCTACACCAACACAGCGAGCTCCCCCAAAGTTCTGCTCCTTCACACAGAAACCCAAGAGACTGCTCTCGCTTCAGAAATTCCCCTCTGCAGAATTCTGACCAGAATTCCAAGTGATAGCAAACCAGATAATAAAGTTAAAATAACGAACGAAGCAGATGACAGAAGTTCATGTGGTTGGCATTCTGAAACAGGTCCATATGATATTTTCATTTATACTTTATTTACAAGTACTTCTAAATATGCTGGGGCAAACTTATCATCAAGCTTAGCCAGTTTTCTTCAAACAGCTGTCTCCAGATAGACATAATATTAAGGACAGGACTTAAATCTGTATGAAATGTACTGCTACAGCAATTGGCATTATTTGGACACACTGTGGAACGCATATTGCTCTGCTAGGTTTCTATCAAAGGAAGTTTTGAGTTCACTGGTCTTGTATTCGGTGAGGAATGGGGTTTTTTACAGAAAGAAAAGACAAGCTGAAAGAAGCTGTGAATTCATATTTATGATAGATTTCTGCATGGATTTTTACCCTGAAGTTTTAAGAACTAGATAATGTGAACACTGAATATAAACATTCTCTAAACTGCACCCCTTTTCTGTGACCATGTTTATCTTTAGCCATTATAATTTATTTGCATAAAGGTAGCCCAGAGTTCTTAATCAAGACCAGGACTTCATTGAATTCCCCTATACTCACAGTAATACACAATCTCAAAAAACCAATGTAAGCAAGAGTGAAGGCACAGTAAGAAAAGTAACTGCCTACAGTTGCAATGACAAAGCAGGGAATAAAACCTGGAAGTCCTGCTTCCTAGTCCAAAACTCTGCCAGCTGGACTTGTGTGTCTCAGTGCTGTGGTCTACTGTCTTCATCTTCAGTGGGCTCAGCATGGGACTTTTGGAAAGAAGATAATCTGAATTTTTATCTGCTCTGGGATTTTTTGTTACTGCTTTTTTTCATAATTGCAGAGATGAGCAGCCTACAAAGCTAGTCCATTCTGCATAAGACCTTATCCTGTTACAGTGAGATCTAAAGATAGACCTTTAGATTGATTGTAATGACTATTGGACTGAACCACAGATTATTTTATGCCTCACTTTCCTACCTGCAAAAACAGAAATAGCATTCCATGTGCTGATTAATATTAACTTCTGTACAAAATCTAGGTCTGTACTGCATATGCTACAGGTAAGAAAATTATAACGGACATTTTCAAATTTTGGAATTTCAAGCAATTATGTTCATTAATACTTTAAATTTTAAAAGAAAACAAGCAAATTCTAGCAGAAATACCCACAAGTTTTATTTCAGTTTTCAAAGAAAATCTAAGAAAACTTGACTGCAAGTATTTCTTCTCATTTTATCCAGCTCAATAGGCACTCATAGAATTTAAAAAGTCAGGATCTGCCAGAAGTTTATTTGCAAAATGACAGCATGCCGCAATGCATTTATTTCTCTGTTTTGTCACTTTACAAGGGAAAAAAATACATTTCTAAGATATTTTTGGTAACATATGACTAAGTAGCAAAATTAAAACTAGGAAATTAATAACTACATGGCATTTCAATCCCATCAACTCTAATCAACATAAATCCATTCTAATTAAAACCTGCAAATCCTAAGGATACCATACAGATAGCCCTCTGTTATAGGGAGATGGCAACAACAGGTATGTTACATACAAATGGAGAGCATGGAAATCTCTGAAAGAGGCAAAGATGAAGCAGTGCTATAAGTATTCCTGCAGTTTCAGAACACCATTAGCCCTCAGTAATCTCTAATTGGCCAAAGCAAACATAAATTTTGTCCTTTAAAACTTAAAAAACACTTCTACAAGCTAAATGAAGGGTCTGAAGGAAGTATACAACCTCACAGGCTGAAAAAAGATTACTAAGTTTATCACAATCATCAAACCAGAAATAGTACAGCAATGCAAAGCATGTTTTGATCGGCATGATGAATAACACACATCAGTTTGAATGAGAATAATAGAAATTATGTAATTGCACCAGAGCCTTTGTTTCAAAGTCAAAACATCCTAAGTCTTGACTCTGTCTTTAGGACTTGATCAAAAGCCCATGAACATTAATAAGAATCTTTGCGCCGGCTCCCTTGAGCCTCACATACGCCCTTTATACAGTATTGGAAAGGTACTGTCCACCACCTTCACTCTTTTTAAATCAATTCACGAAGCTCCTCATCTCTCCAACATTCCATTCAATCTTGCACCTACAGTTGGCATCAGCTTTTGAGTACGTAACAATGGACGTCAAATCTACATGGTTCTGGTAAACGTTTCATGTCATACTGAGACCAGTAGTTCCCCTCTCCTACTACTGCACTGACAGGTAAAGAAAGGGATCTGAACTGAGCTTGGATGTATACTATTTGTGCACATCTACAGCAGCTAATACTGATACTTTAGGGTATAAGGGGAGAACACATCCTCACCTAGCTCTAAATTAGCTCTTTTAAAAAAGGCTTCTTTTGTCTATTGGCGGGTTTTATCCACAACCAGCAGAGATTAAACAAATGCATTTGCTTGGCAGGCAGTGGCTGTCACCCTGCCAATACGCTCAACAGGAAGCAAACAACCTGCTGACCTTCCTGGGCAAGGAGTCTCTCTGAGGCAAGCAAATGAGATTGTAGTGAGGGCTGTAGCTCAGACACTTGTTATTATTATATATCATCACAAACTTATTCTACCATTGCCCTGGAATTACGGCAACAGTACAGAAACAAAGAAGTATAAAGCTGAAGGGAACCAAAGCCATCATGTCTAGTGGTTCCCAATCTGTAATTTATGAAATCATAGCGAGCGTTGTCTTTATTATGTTCTCAACAACAACTGACACTAAGGGGGTCTGATGGTCTGTAGAGAAGTCCTGAGAGCTGACAATGGTTTGCTAGACTAGAAAGCCTGGGAATCACTGATTTGATTACTGAGGCAAGGAGCAAGTTACACTTAGACTACTCCTAACAGACATTTGTTTAACTTGTTCTCACAAATTTCCAGTGAATTATATTCCACGATCTCTTTATGCAAACCATGCTAGAATTTAGTACAATGACGTTGTTTAAGAATATTCAATGCTAGTTGTAGCTTTCTTTTCAAAACTGCAAGGTGTGGTTCGATTTTCCTTTTAATAAATTAGAATAAAATAGAAGAAAAATGCAACATTGCATATATAAATGCTTAGACAACATTATATTTGGAAAAGCAAGAAAATAAAAAACGATCATTCTTCTTCATCCTAGCTTATTGTGATGTTAGCTGCTACTAGTTTAGTAAAATAACTACTCCCTCTGTGTTTTCAATGTGAAGCAACAGTTTAGTTAGCCTTTGCTTTAATACGGCATGCTCTGGAAGCAGTAGCTGGAACGGTAAGAGGACCTTGGTGAATAATGAGGAAGGCAGTTTTAGTAAGGTTCCTCAGCTATGAGCATGCATACTCTTCAGGTGAAACCTTCATCTAAGTCTCCCCTGCACATCATACCTCTGGATCAAATAAACAGGAGAAGCTGAAAAGTAGACTGAGATAAAAATCTGTTGGGACACAGAAAGATGCTTTAACAGATAAAAAGCTACAGTCTCTTTTAGAAAGGATTTTTCCACTTTGTATTCCTATTGTCTAAAATCAGGCCTGAATAGAAGCAGCTAACTTGATAAAATATAGGCCAAAAAAATCATATAAGAAAATAATGGAAATGCTGTTATGGACTTTTGTGAGTATAAATAGTTTCGGAAATGAAGCTGTCAAGTCCAGCATCTGAAATGCTGTAGAAATAAAGTCATTTTAATGGTCAGCCTGCTGCAGCTACATAAACCTTCTCTAGTTCCTTTCACAGCCTAGCATCTTGTAATTTATTTTTTTTTAATCTGACATATGGGGAAACATTAGTTGGAGACTCAAGGGGACAGAATCTAACAGAGAAGCAGAAATGGATCAAGGGAAGATAAGGAACAGAAATCATCAACGGGAGATATTCAATTCCAAAAATGAAACCGAAGAGATGGGACATACCAGAAAAGAAAAAGGAAGGGTGGTGAGATAAGCTGGAAAATAACATGCTGAACTCAATTTTAAGCAAAAATATTAGACTGAAATAATCTGAGATTGTCCCTCCATCTTCTTACATGCTTCTAAATGTATAGGCTGTCATATCTGAAAGAGTATTCATGTCACCTGACTCTAAACACAGAACTGTTCTGCCACAGAATTGGGTCTGCTCTTTTGCCTTCAGTTTGCACCAGCAGAAAAACTTTCTCTTACCTGCAGCTGCACTTGCTAGTCCAACATGTGAGACACCTCTCACTGGTGATTTGCACTTCCTCAGTAGCATATGCTACGTACTGGAATGTTGAATCTGGGCTAGAGAAAGAGGGGGAAAAATATCTAAAATAAGTATCAGTATGAAAAATATAAAAAATCAAGCAGTCTCTCACTAGATTAAATGAGCATGTTGGTATTTTATGGGCATTCTCATGCCCTTCATGCACCCAGAAAGTTCCACATATCAGCTGCTACATAAAGTTGCTCCATTTCTAGAGCTAAACAGAAAATTTCCCAAACAGGATGTGATGAAATGCTGTCTTATTACTGATCTATATTTATAATATCTTAGACAACCTATAGCAGCTGCTTTACACCAGGAGAGCACAAGCTAAAATGATTCTGTTTGGAACATGCATAGCAGCAGCCACTTTCTTCCCTGTGACCTGTAAAGGGAAGACATGCAATGTATTTGGTGATCTTTTTACACTGTCTGTTCTCCAGATCTGGATTGAACTCTGAGTGGGAAAAAGAAGATCGCAATGGGCAGTGCTGTACCTCAGAGAGTATTCATGTCACCCGTTCCTAAGCACAACAGTCCTTCACCTTGTTGACTCAAAGAAGCTAGGTCAGCCTACCTCCTTAACTTAAGAAATCTCCCAGAATTGTTGAAGCTACATGATGTATCTTACAATATTGATGGTGGATTTTCCCTTTGGAGGTCATGGGGACAGCCAGAGGTGACAGACTGCCTGATTGTGCAACCCACACTGATGTCCCCAGGGAAACGCTGTGTCCTGGTCAGACTGTTTAATAGAAGAGTAAAACACCGGTCCAAGGTTTAACTTCTTCCTCTGACAATATTTTTGGTACCTTGTTTTTTCTTAACTTTTTATAGCCCATTAGACTATTTCCTCATTATAGTGGCAGCTCAGCCTCTTTCAGATACTTATAACGCATTATGCTACCCGCCTAATATCTTCATAAACCAGAATGAAATCTACTATTTACAGTCAAGGGTGATGAACAAAGAGAATGGATCTTTGGCTCAAAGCCTGGCTGAGCCACTCAGCTGGCACATGACCCCAGGCAAATAATTTGATCTTCTTTGCTTTGGTTCAAGCAGTTATAAATTTGGCTAAGCAGCAAGACCTTTCTGAAAAGCACTAGCCTTTGACCTCAGCTTGCAGGAGTAAACACATCTCCAAAACCTCAGGCTGAATGATGCAGCAAATTCTTTTTCAGTTATCTACACCCGGAAACCATGCAGTTGCTCACATAACTTTAACTCTCCAACATAATATGGAATTATGACATATAAATGTTGCACTATTTAACTATAGTACAAAGCTTCCATATTTTAACAATTTTTCTTCATTCAGAAATCACAGTAAGCAAGGAGTACTACTGTAGACTCACACAGAAAGGCTATTGCAACTTGTTTTATTAAAAAAAAAAGCAACTACTTATATTATTCTTTACCATGGGGCTTCCGATCAATTTTCTTTCTATTTTTATATCGATCTGTAATGAAAATAATTCCTAAATGCCATCCAGAACAAAAAGCAAAAAAGTCTTTTCTCAATTTCATTTTAAGTTGATCCCTCCAGAAAGTTCTAGGAGGTAGTTTAATGTATAATAATTGAGTAGCAAGGACTCTTTAGTCTTCAGAAGAGAAAGCTCAAGGGGGATTTTATCAGTGTGTATATAGTCCCATCAGAGGGAGTAAAGTTGACAGACCCACACTGTTTTTAGTGGTGCCCAGTGACAGGATGAAAAGCAATAGGCAGAAACTCAAAATCAGGAAATTCCACTTAAAACTAAGAAAAGACGGTTTTATTGCGAGGGTAGTCAGGCATGAAGAGGTTTCCAAGAGAGGTTGTGGAGTCTCTATCCTTGGAAATATTCAAAACCCAACTGTACATGGTCCTAGTCAACCTGCTCAATGAGGAGCATCTAGGGACCTCCTGAGGTGCCTCCTACCCTCAACTATTCCACAGATTCAGGTCACAGATGGCCAGGCAACATGGTGAAGACAACACTGGTATGCATTAAGCTGCAGAATCTGACACCTTAGCCACAGTCATTACACCATCACATTGCTAACTATGATTAAAATGTGATCAAAGGAGATGTCATACCATCTTGTGAAGTATTAACAAGTATCACCTTGACAGTTGTATCAAATGGTTGGGACTTAGAGGACAGTTACTGATCATCTTAATTTTACTTCAATTAGACCTTGTGGATGAAAGCAGTGGAGAGAAAAGAACCTTAAATACATACCCTGCTCCCACGAAAGCAAGCAAAGAAAAAAGGTGCAACTGAGCATGCAGGAGCTCAGCCTAAGTAGAAAATAAACAGCAGTTACTGCTTTTTGTTCTCACAGTTGATGATCCAGATTCTTTCCATCACTAGGTAAGTATTTTTTCTACATAGGCGGTTACAGAGGGATAACTGGAGTCACAGAATTTAGTATGAGCAAGGCCATTGGAAGTAATGTCTCAGCTTTTAGCAAGGGATGATGACCCGAGCTTCTTTGACTCCACCACATTTAAAGTCAGTAGTTAGTATCACAACAAATAAGTTTTTAACTAATTTGAAAAAGGACCAGTCACATGGTGAACACACTCTCACTCAGCATCACTCTAACAGAACCATTTTAGCAATATCAAGAACAAATTTTGCATAATGACTGCAATATGAAGTCATAACAAAACTATCTAACGTTTGTGATGAAAGTCTTAAGGACAATGACAAAAGCACCCATTAATAAGACATTCAGCAGCCGAGTGTACCCAGCAGAGTTGGGCAAATACTGCAATCCATTTCCCTTGGATATTCATTTGAATTTTAAAATGGATTTCTTTTGACTGTTCACATCCCTTTTGTGCTCACTTTCCATGAATAGCAAATGAGCTCTAATAAGGGGAATAATCATGAAAAACACATTTTAAGCTTGAACATTTGCCAAATGAAAACTTCAAATTGCACAATCGATGCTTAGCAGTACCTATGTCATTTTATGACTTGTACACTAAATTCAAAATATTCGCCGTTGGTCAGTTTTCACACACCTACAGTAAGGAAACACAAATAATGTCATTATGTACAGAACTGAGCAGCACAGCTTAAAGTATTACTACATACATTAGGGATACCTGAATTATTTGGTGGCTAAGACTTAGTTCTTGACAGTAATCATGACAAAGAATGTATTTTGAAAGTTTGCATTTTTTACTTTCTAAAGGGTTAGGAAAAAGAATAAACTGTTATTTACCCAGCCCTGCTAGGCAATATGATTTGCCAGAGAATAGAGCAGTTATGGGTATAAAATGTGCACTTACAGCCTTTTAGTGAGAAAAATATAAAGCACCTAATATGCACAGCTGCAGACCAGAAATACACTATGATGTACTTCCCTTTTGTTTCAAGATACATCCCTGAGCTCTCAAGGGAAACTTTTTGTATCATTTATGGAGCAAATCACAACAGCAGAGTTCCCCACAGGTCAAGCCCATTTAATTTCTTATGATTGGAGCCTAAGAAGAAATTAATCAGTTTCACCCAGAAACTTCTCCTTGTGGCTTTGAAAGCAGGGGTAAAAAAGTCACCCTTGCAATTCTGTTTTCTATTTACTGTGGCATATAAATAAATAAACCTTAGAGCACTATCTTCTGCAGCACTGACCCCAAAGTTGGGCTAGATATACTACAGCAAGCGATCTCAATTTGCTAGTGGGTGGAAAAGGCGACCTGTTAGGTCTTTCCATCTCTAACCGTGATTGTCCTTTGAACCACACAGGAGCTACTCCAGGCGGAGACACCACAGAGCATCATTTCAACGTAAAGGCTCCAACCAAATAAAGGCATTTTGATGACAAAAAGATTGATATGGTGGACTCCTCCTTTGACCTATCTAGATTTTTTTCATAATTTCTAGCATAATTAATATAAACATATTTTATGAAAGCAGAAATACTAGAATCCACCAAACTATTACCATCTACAAATAACCGAAAGCTCCTTAATTAGCTAAGGCTTAACATTCTAATGATGTTAGTATAAACGCTCTTTTCCTTTAAACAATATTTGAGATTTCTCCTCAGTAAATATAGTAAAAACTGCAGAATAAACAAAGTAAAGGTACAGAAAATAAGTGAAACAATTCAGTGATGTAGTAAACTTTTGAACTGCATCCAAGGAGGAAAAGGGTGGTGGAAAGAAAGTCAAAAGCATACTGTAGTAAAAAAAAGGTATTGCAATAAATAAATTGCTTTTATGCTTCCAATAATGGTAAACATCATGTAGTTATGTAGTTTCATATTCCTGCTATGCTTGAAGAGATCTGCAAGCCTTTTTTCTTTTTTTAATTACAGAACAACATCAGTCTCTAGTTTCTTTTGAAGAAGAAATTTTTCTAGTCAAGTTACAAGCAACTCAAAGCAGTTTGTTCACAGAAGCTGAAAGGTTGAATTTTAGCCTATTAGATAAGGTAATGGAAGCAAGTTATCATTTCAAGCCAAAATCAATTAAATAGTGTCTCCCAGTGGTGATAACCGGTATTGCAAACTTAAAAGCAGCAAAATGGTTTATGTCTTGGTGAAATCCAGGGAGAAAATCGGAATACACGGATAGAAAATAATTTTATTTTCACTAAAATAAAAAGAACATTAGCATGTTATTTATCATGCTGTATAAAAAAAAATTTAAAGGATAAATGGGGTAAATCCAGGTAATTATACACCTGTCAGTCAAAGTGCAATCCCAAGCAAAGTAACGGAAAGTTTAATTAATATGGGATTTGACAAAAAGGAGGGCGATATAATTAATCACCCAATTGACAGTGGACACAGGATTACAGAAAATAGACCTTGTTGAAATAACTTGATACATTTCTTTGATAAGACTATAGTTTTGTTGAGTAAAAGCAATATTGCCACTATAGTAAGAATTCTGCTGGGAATTTAAAGCTTTTAGAAGACTAGCTGTTTGTCAGCATATACACAGCTTCTTTGAAAGCTGCGAATCAGCATGGCAGACATTAAATCGACTAAGGAAAATTTAACTAATAGGTCTTAAAATTAAATGTTATTTTCAGATTTCCTACTAGGGTCATTGTGGAGATTTCTTTTGCATGTTTTTGTGACTAGCACATCAGACAGAGGACAAACCACTGACCTAGAGCACTCGGTAAACTGGGTCCCAGCAAATCACATATACAGGTATAAATGAGTTGAAGTTTAAACTTAAGCAACAAAGGGGATGAAAGCCGTTCTTACATAGCCCGGATCCTGTCTAGGAAGTACTGACTCTTAAGAATATTTGAAAATAGTGATAGATGAATAACTGAACCTGAGCCCCCAGCACTACTATGAAAAAGAGGAAAAAAAAAAAAGTCTAATTTTAAGATGCATGTACAGAAGAGCAAGAAGTAGGAAGATTTTTACAGAGTATCTGTTTCAGGCCAGGGTGCCGTTTTCAATTCTAGCACACACAATGCAATGAGCATTTTAAGCAATGGCATTCTCTTCAGAAATAAAACACAAAAAGACTAAAGAGTTGCAAAACACGAAAAATGAAGAGATTGACCTGTTCAAGTTACCAAAGAAAAAGCAAAAGAAGTCATTAGATCACAGAGTAAAAGCAGAAGAGGAAAAGAAATTTGATGGGAGAGAGCTTTCCAGTTTTACAAATACATCATGAGGCAAAAACCAAGCTAGCAAATTCACACTAGAAATAAAGTCAATTTTTTCCAACAATAAGCATAATTAACCTTGGTACAGCTCCTTTAAGTAGAGATTTCCAACTGGGAATTTTGTGGATAAACAGAATAATGTAAAAGGGTGTGCTACATCAGTTAAGCTGAGCCACTCTGACCTAATGGAATAAAATTCCCGAATCTTCAGTGATGACATCACCACATATTTTGTCACTCCTACTAACAAATGCAGGGCGTTTTTATACGCTTTCTCACAATAAAAGGCAAAGAATTCTACTTGAGAAATGCAGCTACGTGTAATGGAGCCACAGATACTGATCTTGATTTTACGTGGTCTTCTGCTCAGAAAATACAGGCAGCTTCTCTTAGCAGCGCTCCTCCGCTGCATAGTAGGAAGGAGAATAAATCTCTAAAAGACACCAAGGATTAGCAACCACAGTGCAACCGGGTGAGAACTGTGTATTATACTTGTTTAAGAGTGCAAGGAAAGGCATATTAATCCTGACACCATTCTAGACGTGGGGTACTATTTTTACAATATTTGGCTTTTACTGAGCCAGCAATCCGGGAGAAGGAATCGCCAAGAGAAAATACAGCATTTGCTCAGTTTTCTATGAGTTAGAAGCAGATGCTGAACTGTGACTTGCTTCAAAACTGCTTCAAGAATGGAAGAACCAACTTCAAAGATACGCTATAAGATAATCAAATCTTGCATCCTCTACCTCAACGACTGAGTTATTGAGGAAAAAAGAAAGGCCTATTTCAAATGGAAAGATACAATTTCTATTGATTCCGTGACTGTGTGTATGCCAGACTTTAATACTCTGTCTCTTGGTTGTGTTACTCTATCTTTTTTTCCTTCAGACAGCCTGTATTAGACCTATTGGCTTACACAACCCCGTCTTTAGGCTGTCTACTGCAGAGTTGTTTATAAGCACAGCAGCCGACCAGAACGCAGTTTGCTACAGACATTTCTATTTATTGTTCTGTCACCATCTTAAACGCAAACTTAGCTGACAAAGCCCAATTTAGCTATACAGCGCACTTCACAAAAGGAAGGTGGGAGGGTATAATAACAGGCTTTACAAATCCAAGGAAGAAATCCCTTTGCAAGAAGAAAACCCAATAGGTGCCTTGCCAGTGTGAGGCAACTGGCAGCTGTGTATCAAAAGTGAGGGGTATCAAAAGACGGATCCGTGTGGTGCCAACTGACAAATACCGGTAAACAGGCGAACATTAAATGGTCAACAATACATCACGGCTATATTTGAATACCTGCTTTTGCTTTGTGCACCCTCCATTTCCACCAAGAGACGCCTAATAACCTACACAATAAACTTTCACTTCTGCATTCAAAATTAGTCTCTTGGGTCATCCAGTTTTCAGGCATTTGTCAGATGCGTCAGCCTTCAAGCTTGGGAAACTTGAGCCAAAAGCTGGTATTCTCCAATGGCCTGAAACATTTCTCTGCCAAAACATTGAGCAACTTCTATCAAAACATACCACATTGAAATTCCGTACTGCATCTCCTGGCATGTTTTTCCAAGCAGGAAGACCTCCTGAGAGGGCTCACACTTCCCAATGTAGGCAAGAACAAACGTAATTGAACTTTAAAGAGACTTCTCTCACTCATTTAGAATAAAAGCTTCTCTAGCACTTACCGGTGTTTTCCAAGGGAGCACAGTATGAACTAAGGAATACTCTATGAAAAGAAAATTTGTACTGCTTGCTTTCTGCTCTACCACGTTTTGTTCCTCAAGCACTTAACAAAGGAAAACTGCGTGAAGAAATGTATGTCCCATCATTCTGCAGCTGCGCTGCACTCCACCCTCATTCTTCAACATTTAATGAGATCTTCTGATAACTTAAAACAAATTTTCAGCTTTTATTTTAAAACAATTAACGATGCTAGGGTTATCTGGTTCATTTTGACTGCCCCTGCACAAACTCCTTGCCATGTAGAAAGCCAATTACCAGACAAGTATGAAAGTTTGTCTCTGGTCTCCCTGGGACAAACTCAGTTGTTCAATAAAGTTTAAACAGTTCTCTTTGGCTCTAGTGACTCGGCCTTTCACTTTTACTCATATGAGGTTGCTCTCCAAAAGAGGAAGGAAGGGAGGGGGAAAACTCTGAGAATTTTAAACATTTTCTGACCAGGATATTAGAAGTAAGCATGCAGCTACTCAACAATATCAACAGTGCATGAACTTAGCCCAGAGGTCTTACATTTTTCTCTGTGAAACAGTGAACAAATGAGCGCGGTGATCTCAGTCACTTTTATTTAATTAACCTTCATTTTCCTGGAGTCATTGAATGACACTGAGGAAGCACACTGGTCAGTGTTCTTCACTGTGTCAGCAACCAGCACCTGCTACATTTCAAAGTGAATGAAATGTCTTTTCTCCCAAATGTTGTGTTTTTCTTCCCCTTTCCATCACCACTGGTTATTTCATCTTTGTTCCTACTGAACAAGAACTCCATCATTTTGGTCTCCACTCCCCCTTTCCTCTCATATCCTGCTTACATAATATGTCTAAAATCATCTTGACTACCAAGTCCACACTTCGGTCGTCTCTCACTAAGTTATAACACCTCCTCCTCCTCATATGTTTGAGAACTTGGCTTCTGCAAATCAGTTTCTTACAGATGGTACTTCCATTTACTGGCACCAATTGGTTACTTAGAAGTATTAGTCATTGCAGATACACATTTTATAAAACATGTGAAAAATAAGAAGTAGAATAAACAGGAACATACAGTGACATACTGCCTTGGCTCTTTCCCAGGTTTTTTTCCTCATAAGGACAAATACTAGATAGCTTGCACCATGTATTTATGTTCAAGTGAGGTTATGATGTAGGCAATTAATTAATACTGAGAAAGTATGAATGCTTTTCTAATAGTCAAAATAATCATCCCCAAAATGCCATACTTAGAGCAGTACAGCCTTACTTACAGAGCATTGACTCAGAGCCAGAAACAACGCACAGGACTCATGACTTTCCACTGCTTTTCTGTTGGATCTTGAGCTAGACTTAATCTTTCAGTGCCTTTATCTTCCCCTCCATAAATGTGAAGAACAATATTGGTGCCTACTGTAAATTAGCTGGCATTAGGGTTTGTCTGCACCCCCTCACACACCCTACCTCCCTTCCCACCTCAGTTCTCCGAGGGCTGGCAGGCGATCTGAGGAACGGACCTGGGATTTCACATGGAAGATGAGAAATGAAGGATCAACGAGGTTTTACACACGAATTTATGTGGAACTACAGCTTAGGCACAGCAAGACAGCCTTGTTCTGGTCGTTATTCCCTGGACCCTTTTCAATCCTCCCATGCCTCCAACACCAAAAAACCCACACCATTGCCCTTGTAATAGAAACCTAAACCAGAAAAACCTCTGCGTGTATCTTCACCATGACCATCCCATCCTCATGCCACTGCAGCCTAACAGAGTCCAACAGGTTCTTTTCATTTGCCTTCCGTGGACACCCCAGCCACTTTTTCAGCATTCTCTCCACTGTTCCCCAAATCTCTCCGTTTCCCTTCACTGTTCTCTCTGCTCACCCAGCCAGAGAAGCTGGGGCTCCCCCATGGCTCAGCACCTGCCAATGGCCGGTCTCGTCCTCAGCCCTCACCTGGCCCCGGCACCTCAGAGTTTCCCCTCAGCTGCCGCCCCGGGTCCCTCAGCTCGCTCCCGCCTGCCCCTCAGCTGCCGCCCCGGGTCCCTCAGCTCGCCCGAGCAGCCCCAACACCACCCGCCCAATCTTTTCCCGCCCCTCCGCTGAGGCCCTGCCTCGTACGCTTGCCCCGCCCCGCCCCGCCATGCGCAAGCGCCCTGGGAGCAGCAGGCCTGGCAGCGGGGCCGCGGCTTCCCGCCATCGCAATGCTCCGCACGGAGAGAGTGCTGCAGCTGCGGGGGCAGCACGGCCGCTCGGTGCGCGTCGTGCGGGAGCACTACCTCCGCCCCGACGTGCCGTGCCGCAGCGCCCTGTGCCGGGCCGCCTGTCCTCGCGGTGAGGGGGCTGACGGCGGG
>VZSC01003553.1:485856-500611 GCA_013398225.1 Steatornis caripensis | reverse complement strand
GAGGCGGGGGGGGGTCCGGAGTGCCGGATCTGGGGCGGTGGGCAGCCCGGCGCCGAGGGGTGCCGTGCCTCGGCTCACGTAGGCCAAAGCTGGGTGCGGAGGGTGGTCGTTGGGCAGACGTAATCCGTACGGGCGGGGGTGCCGGGCGTGAGAGGAGCCGGCGGGACCTGGCGCGGGTGCGCAGAGCGGTGCCGGGGGGCAGCGAGCGGGGCAAGCGGTGAATAAACGAGAAATAACGACGTGGGAGGCGGGGGGAGGCGGCGTGCGGGGCCGGAGGCTCGTCCCAGGCCGCTGCTCTGTCCTCCCGAGCCGGGTGCGGCCGGTTCTGGGCAGGAGGAGTTGGAAGTCGTGGAAAAACCAAACGGTACCAAATCAAGGATGTAGCTAAAGCACTCTGTCCAAGCAGCACCCCTCCGAAATAAACGAAGTGTTAAGAAAAGAGAAAAAGGAATTGAGGAGTTGATTGTTACAGGATTTAACTGTGAACAGGTTACAGACAGCGATAAAAGGCTAAAGCAGAATGCAAGTTTCACTGTTCCCTTTTTTTAAAAGGATCTTTTAAAAATGCATTCATTGGTGCAGGGTGGTGGTTTATAGCACGAATTAAATTCTGTACGTACCAGTTAAGTATTCTTACAATGGGGCCAAGGCGTTGTCTCGAAGCGATTGTGATTCTGCATCAGCAGTAATTAAATGTAATTGCCCGTGTTATAGCTGGCCGTTTCAGACGTGGGAAGACTTCCAGCCCCTCTGGTGTCTAGATTTGTTGTTGTTTTTACATACGGTGGTGCTATTGTGTGCATCATAGATCATCATGGGACCTTTGGGTGCTATTTCAGGGGTTTTTTGTTGTTAAATAGCACAATTTATTTGGTGTAGGAAACTAGCAAATAACACAATATCCAACCTATTTGAATCGACCAAATTATTTGCTTGCCTAAAACAAAGGGTTGAGATTTTTAACTTTTTTTTTTTTTTTCTGAACTGGAATTGACATAGGTGGTGTCACTTTCGGTTTAGGTGCCTGTTGCAATTGAGGGCAGAAGGTAGTGTCTTACAGTAACTGCTGTCTAGGATGTCAGGACTAGTTACTGCTCCCTAACATACTGCATTTGGTTATGAATTCCTTAAGGATAAGTTACAGACACGTGCCATAAAAAAAGTCTTACCTCTCTTGCTGTGCCTAACTTCCTGTCTTCTGAACTTAAGTGCAAATGGTGCTGTAGATGGGCGTCGGGGTATGTTGCTTTGTAATTATTCTGGGTAACTCAGAGGTAAGGTGAACATTTGTTTTCGTTCCTGACTCCACAGAGTGTGCTGAGCAAACTTATTGCGTGCACTGTGAGAGACTGCCTGCATAAATCACGTCTACACCTCTCAAATACTTGTAATGGTGTGCTGTGCCTGCTTAGAAGTTATTCTGATCTAGACATATAGGTTAGGCAAGGATAGCTTAATATGGGCAGATCACATAAATCTTCAAGTGACGTTTCACTTTTCAAGCTCTTCTGAATTATTAATAAATATTAGCTTTCCTGTATGTATTCTGCCATCATCTATTATATACCTTCAGTGTGAGATGTAGCCATGTATGCAGAATTGTGCTTACTGGATTCACGCAGTTAATAGACATTGTCCTGTGTCAGCTTCTAAGAAATACATGAAAATACCTGACTTGTCAGGATCTGTATAATTTTTTTACATATAATTTGCCTGCACTATGGTAAGTTCAGCAGTCCAGTGTTTATAATATTGTAAGGGGTAAATAGGCATCGAGAGAAAATACAGTGGAGATCCCCACCCCGAAATTTATTGGGTAATCTTTGAAATAGCTAAAGCAATTAAACTAATTAATTTTGAGGTGCATTTTAAGATGTCATCTGTGATGGGTTGGTTGTGGTATTTTGATGGCGTATGCCTAAGGGTTGGAGTCTCTTTAGAAAGAATTAGCAATGATGGTAATAGTTTAGATTCAAGAACATCTTCTCTTTGCAGTAGGACCGCTTTTCTCACTGTATACCCTTATCTATATTCTTTTATGTAAAGATATAGAAAAAGAGCCTGCTGTCAATTGACAGTGTTGAATAGAGAGACCTGTGGAAGCAGTGTAACAGAAGTACCCGTAATTCTACACCCTTTGAAAACTCCATGAAAAGATTTTCTGTGGCAGGTGTATAGTCTCTCCTTCCCGTGGTAATAGAGAAAAAAGGACTGTTACTTGCACTCCTTAAATTACATCCTTTTTATAGTGAAAGTGGATCTTTTTCACTCATTTGGATAGAATTTGCACAGAATTTTGGCACAGTGTTCTGTCACAAATTTTAGAGCTTGTACCACAGAATTGTACCATAGTAGTTATAATTTTGTTTATCAAAGAGAGAGAAATGTATGCCTTTGAAGAGACACACCTCTGATTTCCTGAAATCTGAAAAGTATTTTTGAGAAGCCATTGTTGCAACTGAAAGTTTAAACCTTTAAACTCTGAATTATATTTTAGATGGCAAATTGTTATCGGATGATGTTACACATTATGTTGTCCCTGACTGCAAGGTTGTTCAAGATTACCTTGAGATTCTCGAGTTCCCGGAGCTGAAAGGTATTATTTTCATGCAAACAGCATGTCAAGCTGTGCAACATCAAAAAGGACGCAGGTACTTAGCCTATAATAACTTATTTTTAATTTAGATTGAAGTAAAGATACTAACTTTGTAAAATGTACATTTAAACACAGTAACCCAGACACAGCAAATACACTATGCTTAATTTGGCTTTAGGTCTTTCAAGTGTCTTAATATAATTTTACAGAAGGGAAAGAACTGTGATTCTTTGCGTTTCATGGACATCAGTGCCTGTCATAGTTTTCACTTGACAGGAGTGATGTTAGACCTGTAGCATTATTAACTAATCACATGGCTTGTGACAGGAATTAAGGAAACTTACAGTAACAATATATAGTATGCCACAACTAGTGTATGAACACGGTTTTGGTTTGCTGTATTAAAGACTGAGCACTTGGCTTTGGGGAGCAAGTAATACTGTTATATGGTATGTACTTTACCAGGCGTTAACCTTTGTATTGCCATAACATAGGTTTAAACATCAGAAGCATTCATAATGGAAATTAGAAAATCTTGCTTACAGATGATGTTGTAGGTTTTATCAGCAATGGTGTAATTTAATGAATGCATTTCTTTGTGCATGGCAGGACTTTTCCTTGAGATTTTCAGCTGTATTTTCATCTGGAGTTAAAATAGCATTATCAAAAGAAAGCGCAAGACTATATTTATATTTTTCGTATTCCAGACAGTACAACAAGTTAAGAAATCTAGTAAAGGATGCCCGTCGTGACTGTGCTGTGTTTGCTAATGAATTCCACCAGGATTCTTATTTGCCTAGAGAGAAGGGAGAATCCATGGAGAAATGGCAGACCAGGTTTGTTTTAACGTATGTGGTACTACTCTGGACAACATCGTGACATTGTATCTAGGAATATTAGCATGCATTGGGTACCTAAGAGCTCATACCCTTGCTCTGCTTCGCTCTGGAACAGTTCACAATGACTGAAAGTATAGATTGTCCTTTTGTGATTAAGAAAGTGTCAACATTGTTTTCTTAGGAAAGCAGACAAAAAGGTACTTAATTAAATGCAATAATACTTAAAAAAAAAAAGCTGGATCCTTTTGAAGTTACACAGCCATTTTAAAGAATGCTTTAGCATAATAAATCGATCACGCACACGTTATTGGACTGTTAGATGTAGTGTTTGACAGCCTGCAAACACCAGAGCATCAGAGTCCTGGCAGTTCCAGCTTGCTTTTTACAAACTTTTGGTCAGAGGAGCAATATGTTATGTTGCAGCAAGGGCGCGAAGTGGGTGTATTGAGGAGGAAACGTTTTATTTTCCTCTGTTCTCTTGGTGCTTACGTATGGCACATAAAAATTTTTGCAGGTATAAGGTTTATGTAGCTTGGTGTATATATCTCGAAAGTATGTGTGTTAAACTAAAATCTCATGTATGTGAAGCCTGCACATGTCTTGCAAGTAGCAAATGAAATATGCCAGAAATCTTATTTCAGACTTTGCTTTTCTAGGAGTATTTACAACGCAGCAGTCTGGTATTATAATCACTGCTTGGGTCAGATGCCAGTTGTTGTGGTAACAGAAGATGAAGATGCTATCAGGCAGTACGGAAATGAAACAGAAGGAGTGTTTGTGATTTCCTTCAAGGTAACATGCCAGAAAAATAGAAGCAAGTTTCCTTTATGCTGCATCAAAATGATGAAGCAAGTACATTAGCTGCAAATCATTTCAGAGTTTACGTGTAAAAAAAGTATTATGCTAACTCATGTCTTCGTTTATCAAAGAAAGCAAAGATGTCAGTCATGGCAACATCATAAAAAATGGTGGCAGTGAGCAAACCAGAGAACTGAAAAGAAAAACAACAGCGCTAAAGATAGAGGTCATCTTTCTTGTGAGCGCTTTGCATTGTTTTCCTTGTTTTTAAAGAATTTGGCATTGATGAACAATGATCAGTTACCTCAGCCAGCTCTCTAAATCTCTAGCGCAAGCAGTCCATAAATAGCCGCAGCCTAAATATCCATCAGCATTATTCTGCCAGTTTACTTTAGCCTTGACTGCTTAGGATCCAGTGATGCATGAGCAGAGAATTCATTCTTCGTTTAGCTGTTGATCTCTCGTACCACTGGTATTCAGTGGAACATGTGGATGGGATGTTTACGTTTAGCTATGAAAGGAAGTTGAGTAAGAAAGAGGACCAAACAGCTATGCCTTCAAGGTATATACAGTATACCTTAAAGCTATATAAACATGATGATGCTTNAGCTGTTGATCTCTCGTACCACTGGTATTCAGTGGAACATGTGGATGGGATGTTTACGTTTAGCTATGAAAGGAAGTTGAGTAAGAAAGAGGACCAAACAGCTATGCCTTCAAGGTATATACAGTATACCTTAAAGTTATATAAACATGATGATGCTTAGTTTTTTTAATTGCTGTGAGGCAATAGGAAGTGGCCCAAATGTAGCATACAAAATCATATAAAAAGTGTAAAAAATAATAGTGGGTTGCCAGTTTGATTTTTTTTCTGCCGTGGGATTTTACAAGAAGTATGTAGCCTGGGTGGGGTACATCGGTGGTAAAAGTTTGTGAATCTCTAGTCTAGGATACTGTCTTAACAGTCATGTCTCCTTTGTTGTCTTTAGCAAATGAGTTAGGTTGAATCTGGAACAAATCTGCGGTGGTTGGAGCAGACACATCATTACCACTTGGAAGTGCCATTTGAGTATAGCATATAAGACAGCTCTTGTCCACTGTGGGCTTTCCAAATGCATTACTGAAAGAACAGAGACCTCTAAATACTTTTATGTGTGTTTATATATGTACATACAGAATTACTTGGATAACTTTTGGCCTGACTTAGAGGCTGCCCATGAACTCTTTGACTCTATACTTCAAGCTCGGCGTGAACGGGAGAGTGAAAGCCAAGAAAACAATGGAAAAGAATATCCTGAGCACTTACCTGTGGAAATACTGGAGGCTGGGATCAAATCTGGAAGATACATACAGGTAATTTGCTATATAGAGAGCATACACAGAACAATGGAGTCTTGTGCTCAGTCCCTTTAGTTGCTGGAATTAGACTAATAAGATCAAGAAATACTGCTATAGTGGGAAGAGGGAAAGAAAACAAAAAAGCAAGAGTAAGAGGATGAAAGGCATTAGGAGCCTCAAACTTAATCTTGTGAACATGTGGGGTTTTTTTTCTCTCAGAGAAGTAAAAACAAGAATTTCTTATTGAGGATCTTAAATTTGCTATGGATTTTTCTTCAGGGTGATATGTGATATACCTGTAAATTGAGAAAGTAGGTGTGATATGAAGCAGCTATATCTCATTGTTAAATATTAATAACGCTGTACAAGGGCAGCATTTCTTACTTCATTTGCACAGAGATCTGTCAGTCAGTGAAATTAATTTAGGGTTTTATGGCTGTTCATGGCCTTAATATGGATTGTTGGTAGACAAGTGTCCCTCTCTTGAAAATAATTTAAGGAATTAGAGGTAGTAATTTGTTCCTTTCTTGACAATTTCAGCAGCGAGTCAAGAACAGAATATGAACAGAAAGACTGAGGTTTTTCTTTCTTTTAGGAATAACTCCAGATTCCATATTAAGGCAGACAGCAAAACTACACTGCCTGTGCTTTGAATAAAAAGACCTTTACCAGCTTACAATTAAATTTAGCATTTAAAAGAACTTACCATTTTCCAGATCTGCATCATACATTATCCCCCTATAGGGAGAACAGTTATGTTTAAAGTAACCTACATATCAATAAAAACTACTCGTTTATCTAAAAATAATTGTAAACCAAAAAATTTTATACTTTAAAGTTGGCTACTTAGAGGCGTGACTGCTTCATTCTGTTTGTTACTTTCTTTTAGGGTACGCTGAATGTCAATAAGCATAGAGCACAACTGGAAGCTTTTGTTCGACTTCAAGGATTTGGCAGCAAAGAAACAGGTGAAAAGAGAATGCGAGGATTTACTCTATGCCTTTCTGACACTGTCTGTGCTTTTTACGTGAAGCCATGTAGCCATATGTGTGTAGCTGTTGAGTTACTAAACAAGATGAAAGCTAGCTACCTGTGATGCTAGGTTTTTTTCATGAGCCAGAAAGGAGCGTGAAGATTAACCCAGAGGGTGGGCCTCATGAGAAAGCAATACCCTTCGTGTCCTCCTTCCTCTTTCGTAGTGCTTTGGTCATGTTTTGGACTCTTGTCCTACTAACGAGTTTCCCTAGACCTTTTTTTGAAGCTGAATGCTGATGCAAATTGTTATCTCCGTGCTTTGCTCCAACTTGAGATGACCACTCATTTGACTGAAGTAAGTGTTTGCATAGATTTTGATAGGATGGGGAAGCTCGACATTGTGAACATGATAGGAAGAATGCCTTTTGGATCAGATTGGAACACTACTATTGTCTTTCTCGTACGAATTAGTAACAAATACCTTTGAGGAAGAGCCCGTTATCAGTGCGCAGATATATTGTCCCAGCTTTCACTAAGAAGTACTATCAAATGTTCCTGTGACGGACCCTGCAGTCAAACCAGTGTTCGAGATGCTAATCCTTTTCTAAAACCTCTTTTATTCTGGACCTTGCCCTGGTCCTGCGGCAGTGGTTTCCACAATTTAACTGTTGTGTGTTTTTAAAGCTCCTGCCTGAAACAGTGAACTCATCATAGCCTATGCTGCTTTTTATCCAAGAGTTCACTTACAGAATTGCTTAATATCTCCTTAAAAAAAACAAACCAAAAACAAAAGAGGAAAAGGTTTTGATTTTCTTGCAACATTAATTACTTGCCAATACTCCTCTTGGAAGAAATCATATTGCAAGTGTCATTTTCTGTTATTTCAGCAGAATGCTGCCAAGAGTGGAGGGATTTGAATTTTTTAGCAGTTTATAGTTCTATTTCTTTTTATTTTAAATTCAGAACTTCAAAGTGACATCCTTATTTATGGGGCCAGAGCTCGAAATCGTGCAATCCATGGTGATGTGGTAGCTGTTGAGTTACTACCTTTGCACGAATGGAAAGGAAGGACTGTTGCCCTTTGTGAAAATGAGGTTGAGGATAAAGCACCTGCAGACACCACTGGTGACCCTATGCCCACAGGTAAAGTCAATATGCTATCTAGCATTTTGTTAAGATTACCTCATTGGTCCAAGCTGCGTTGTACTCTTTATTATATAGCTCCTTCAGTCGACTTCTGAGATTGTCACATTTTTTGCACCTTAGTAAAATTCCAAGTGCTTATCCCAAATTAAAGCATCCTAATGTATCCCAACAAGGCCACTAGATTCTTTCTATATGTGAATTCCCTTTTTTTTTTCCCTCTTCAATTTCATTCATGGAAATAGCTGAATTATTGTAGTTATCTTCCTAAAATACTGAGTTTGGAATACATTACTACCCAAATGCATGCTGTTACTCTTCAAAGCTGTACAAGAGATGAACTGCCATTCTAATACAGACCAATTCACCAGACTGTCCACTCAAGTCCTCTGCTATCATTGTTGATTATGCAGAAAGATAACAGTATCCTTTTAATTCCTTGATGACAAATAATGTTCAAGATGAAACATTTTTTTGTTAGGTTAAGAATTATCCAGCTCCCATTACAATGGGACATGCCTGTGTACCATGAGAACTTAGAGCCTTATCTGAAAATATTATGCTGCACTGGCACCTAGCTACATCTTAAAAGTTTGCTGAGGTCAGAGTTTTAGGAACTTAATTCTCTTCCTGCAAGAAAATGCTGTTTGATTTTGATCTTTGCTATTAAAAATGTCCTGTATTTTTTACTAGAATTTGCCACATTTCATTAGTAGTGGGAATCTCTCTGAATAATTTATGTACTATATCAATTAAAATCTATACAGTGAAGTTAGCCTCCCCATAAATAAAAGCTCATTAAAAGCTGTCTGTGCCAACAATAATTTACACCAAACTTATATTGTTGTCTGCATACCATATGGTGTTAGCAATTGTAATACAGATTTCTGGACACACTAGTTCATCTTACAAAGCAATGAATCTTCTGTACCTCTCACATACTTGCTTTCACGCTCCTGTTTAATGTACAGCCAACAATGTTCCTTCTTCAAAGGTAAAGTTGTTGGAATCATTCAAAAGAATTGGAGGGATTATGTGGTCACTTTCCCCTCTAAAGAAGAGAGCCAGTCTCAGAGCAGAAATGCTCAGAAAATCCTTGTTACACCTTGGGACTACCGAATTCCCAAAATCCGGATCAGCACCCAGCAAGCTGAAGCATTACAGGTAATTTGACAGAAGTGTTTCTCTATTCTGCATTCCTACAAAATTGTGCAGGCATTACATGCTCTAATGATGTTTTCCTTGGCAAAAACGTGGGTAAAACTATTAATAAAGTTAAGTCCATAAGAGTAGTTGAATTTCTGCCATGAAGGAATGTGTTCCATTCCTGTCAAAACAGTGTCACCTGCAGGTAATAAAGCTTGAGTTCTGAATTTGGGCCACAGTCCAGGTGCCCTGAGCATAATACTTGCTTTGGGGTTTTTTTTCTCATAAATTAAAGGTTGTATTAGGGGTATAAATCGTAATAACCCTTGTGGCTTTATTGGATCTATGACTATATGTAACTTTGATGAAAGTAGTAAGAAGAGCTTTTCAACAAATAATGAGTTGTGATGATTAGCTGGAGAAAGAAGAAACATGATTTTGTTCACTTCCATCCACTTTTACCTTGTAAAGTTAAGTACTTCTTCACAGTCGAGAAGTAAATTCCAGTTGTGTCTTTTCTGGTATAAGAACATTTGTGTACATCTTGGGTTTGCTTTTATTTTTTATACTTTTGAGATTCTCAATATGGTGGGTCTTTGGTGAGGAAATAAATGTAATTCTCTGTATTTGTTGGGATGCTGTTCATTGTGGGTTTCTTTTTCCTTCCTATAAAGTTTTCAGAGTTGCCAGTCTCTTTGGATAGCATTGTTTGCCCCTGAAGGAGTGTTTATATTGATCGCTTGTCAGGAGCGGATTGCTGTTCTAATAGAATTGTCTTGCTGCAGGAGTATAGAGTTGTTGTGCGTATTGATTCTTGGGAATCAACTTCTGTCTACCCAAACGGACACTTCGTGAGAGTTCTAGGAAGAATTGGAGATCTTGAGGGGGAAATTGCAGCTATTTTGGTGGAGAACAGCATCTGTGTTGCCCCTTTCTCAGAAATCCAGGTTAGTCTTTGTGATTCTTTTCTGTTGATTTCCAGGGTCTTGTTTCTCAAAGAGGGGGACCCTCTTACAGCTGAATGTCTTAGTTGCCAACAGGTTTTTGAAAGCTGAAAACTATTAATAGGTTATTTTTCTGGAATTACTTTGGATCAGTGGTTCTATAGATACTATGAATTTTCAGGTCAAGAGTGATTTTAAGACAATATGTTGGCTATGAGGAGAAGATTGCAAAATCTTAACTCTAAGTTGAGGTAGACTCTGAAGATATTACCATCTTCGGTATGTCTTTATGGTACTGATCCTAAAGGCCTGGATCTGCTGAAATCATTGTCTTCAATCCTTTTGTCTTCAACCAGGAGAGGAACCAGCTTTCATAGATTTTGATTATTTCTATGATTAACTGAAAGAAAAAGAATGTAAAAAAAAATATACAGTGGTGATGTTTGCCAGAGCTGCAATATCACCACAATAATACCAGTTGTTAGTGATATGCGTGGCATTCTTTTCAATTTGTTTCATACTTTCTCTGAAGTAAATGTAATGGTCTGACTTGAAAAATGCAAGAAGAAAAGAATTTGTCTAGAATGAAGAAGTACACAAAACAATTAACGGGGTAGAAATGGAAAAGCTCATTAATTTGTTGGCTCCTTTTTGTAGAAATTATATAATCGTACGTTCACCCATAATGTTTTGGTACAGATGAGCGAAATGCCTGTGAGTTCTTCAAAGAATCCATGGAAAGTGAGTCCAGAGGAGGAAAAAAACCGTCTCGACTTGAGAGACACTCACTTGATATTCAGCATTGACCCGAAAGGCTGCGAGGATGTGGATGACGCACTCTCTGTTAGAACTCTGCCTAATGGGAATCTAGAGTTAGGTGTCCACATTGCAGATGTAACCCATTTTGTGGCCGCAAATTCTTACACTGATGTTGAGGCCAGAGCAAGGTGAATTATTTTCTAAAACTTAGAAAATTTGTGGAGCTTAGAAGTTTCTGTTGGTACCCTAAGGAAACACTGGAAGGAAGGAAACATTCTTTCTTCTTTGTTCCTTTGTGTCGTGGAAACAGCTTATTAAAACTAATATATAGCTAATGGTATTCTGCTTTTGTTTGGATAAAATAGGTCTGCTGGGGAAGAAACTGCTTTCTGACCTACAGCTTCACCCTTTTACTATGAAATTGCTCTTTTCCACAAAGTTACGGTTTATCTTTCTCTAATCACTACTGTTTTATAGTCTACTTTAACATTTGTGATCTGAAGTATTTACAAACCACTTGTTTGCATTCCAAGGGAGGTGAATCTTCACACAGAACATGAACACTCACAAAATGGAATTAAATCTTACATTAATTTAATTCCAGAGGTATTTGGCAGCCTTATGTTTTAATACTCAATCTTGTGGTTTAATATGCCAAATATCTTTTTTTTTCTGTTATTGCTACTGTTTTGAACTTAAACTGCTGAATCACTTTATGAAACATATTCTTTGTAGATGCAAAGAAATGTAAACTGTATAGTAAGTGTATTTTATTTCTCAGGGCAACAACTTACTATTTAGCGGATCGTCGTTACGACATGCTGCCCTCTATCTTGAGTGCTGACATATGCTCTCTTCTTAGTGGAGTTGATAGGTAAGATTTTGTGTATGAACTGCTTATGCACTTGCTCTTTGAACTATTTGCTCCTGTTTGTAAGCAAAGTAGTAGAGTCACAAAAAGCTGAAATACAGTGTTACACAATGAGTATCTCGTTCTCCGGTAATGTCTACCCATACCCTTAGCCATTTCCTTTTATTTAAACAGCAACCTAAAGGTGAAGGCATCTTTCTCCTTCACTTGTTTTTTCACATGAGTTTCAGTCTGGAAGTGCATGCTCCCATGTGAATGGTCACGTTTTTTACTGTTGTCCTATTCCTCAAACGTGCCTTTACTCCATATTATTACAATTTACAGGGTTAGTTGACTGGCTGGCATGAGGATATGCAGGGTGTAGATGTGTTCATTGTGGATGCATCTGACTAATAAAAGAAAAACTAATAAAAATAACTCTTGTGGTGTAAGCTGTGCTTTAAAATAGATGTGGCCTTACATCTTAGGGGTATTCTGCCTCAGCAGGGGGACTGGAAATACTGCTGACATAGTCAGTCCTCATTTATTAAGTTGCGATACGCGAGACTGAAAGGCAAATGCATTAATTAGTGGCATTGCTGAGCACTAGTTTGTATTATGAAGCAAAAGATGTTTCCAGTGGAAAAAAACCAGAACGAAAGCTGTAAATTTATAAGTTGGATGTGCTTGAAATCATAGTTTAAGTCAACCAGAACTATTTATAAAACGGTAATCTTATCTTTAAGGTATGCTGTAAGCGTCTTGTGGGAACTAGAAAAGGACTCCTATGAAATGCTGAGAGTCTGCTACAACAAAACCATCATTCGATCTGCGTACAAGCTAGTTTACGAAGCAGCACAGGGTTTATTAGATGGAGACACAAGTGTTGTTGGTGATATCCTGGAACTGAAAAACTTGGATGAAAGAACTCAACAGAAGAAGCTGGCTGAACTGGTCTGGGCAATATCAAAACTCACTGACATAGCACGACACGTTAGAGCTAAGCGGGACAGCTGTGGTGCTCTGGAACTGGAAGGGGTAGAAATCCGAGTGCAACTGGATGATAAAAATAATATCCATGATCTCATCCCCAAGCAGCCACTGGAGGTGCATGAGACGGTAGCAGAATGCATGATTCTTGCCAACCACTGGGTGGCAAAAAAGATTTCAGAAAATTTTCCTCATCAAGCTTTGTTGCGTCAACACCCTCCACCACGACAGGAATTTTTTACTGAACTTCGAGAATGTGCCGGTGCCAAAGGTTTCTCAATAGACACTCGGTATCTTTTATTACTTATCTTAAGCACTTAAATTAAAGTTAAGCAATGAACTGTTTGGCTGTGTTATTGTCACAAAGCATTACAGTTCTCAGTAATAGACAATGCACAGCAATTCTTTTAAAAAAAAAAAATACCATAACCTTTCTGTAAGCGGGAGATGATGTTCTAAACAAGAGAGGCTGCCTGCATGCTGCTGGCTGGGCTGAAGGTGGCAGCGTCTGAATAATTTTAGACATAGCCAAAAAGAATTTGTTCAGTCACTGTGTAGTGGTTAAGCTCTGTAATAGCCTTGTTTGCACCATATTTCCTGTAATAGTAGTGTAAGAGAGTAGTTGTTTAAATCAAGTTAATTCTGTGCAATATAGTCATTTTAAATGACTCGAAATAATTCAGAATTACTTTGTCAAGATACTACGAGAAGGCTGTGAGCTTCATCACGTTGGGAGGCGTCACTTCTGGCCTTCACAGAGTGTGAAGGGCATCAGTAGTGCTTCCTCTTACTCGGGTGCCACCTTGTCCCACTTGTGCTCTCCTGTACAGAACAGGTTTTGGACCAGCTCACTGTTTTGCATGGCATAGAAGTGGGTTTTGCTCCCATCCTTGGTTCCCCAGGTTGCAGGAGAGAGGCCTCTTGGTGAAAACTGGGGATTTTTCAAAACATTTTTCTAGAGCAGAGCTGTTACTAAACTGTGGTGAAATTCTGCTTGTCATTCATATTTGTATAATTATTAATCCATTTTTATGTGCTTTTGGATGCTATTTTTAACTATAACTTATTATGATCAGGGATAGCATAATTTTCTTCATACTTAACACTTTTTTGACAGGTCTAACAAAGCATTGGCCGACTCCCTGGATAAAGCAAATGACCCATTGGATCCAATTGTAAATAAACTGTTGCGATCTATGGCCACTCACGCAATGTCTAATGCATTGTACTTCTCAACTGGCTCTTGTCCCGAGGAAGAGTTCCATCATTATGGTATCTTGCCACTTTATTTTTTATGTTACTCCTGTTATTATTTTTGAACTGTTGGGGGGGAGGCCGTTGATTGCTTATCACTGCTTCCTTTTATATTTGTAGGACTGGCCTTAGAGAAGTACACTCATTTCACTTCTCCAATCAGAAGATACGCCGATATTGTTGTCCACAGGCTCCTGATTGCAGCAACTCTGAAGGAAACTAAAGGAGATGTTAAGGATTGTGTAGTCAGTAATAAGGATCTTCAGGAATTGTGCAGACACATTAATAACAGAAACCGGGTAAGATGTATGCTACCCAACGGAACAGGATCCTAGTCCTGCCTGCGGCTTTTGGGTATTACAGTGACATAGTATCACTCATTTTTATTTATAATGATTTTGGGGTTTTTTTTTACCTGAGTATCAATTTTCTTCCAAGAGTGGTAGTAAAAGTGACTTTGTACTTCACCTGTACTACATGTAGGATTTCCTTTTAGATGTAATTTTCCTAGGGGATGGGTAAGGGAGTAAGTAATGGGAAAAAGAAACTGTGGACATCAAAGCCAAACAAGCTTGTTAAAATGTTTATTTAGGTGGTTTTGTCTTTTTTTTTTTATGGGGGATGCTTGCAGGCAGCCCAGCGTGCTCAGAAACAGTCTACCGAACTCTTCCAGTGTATGTACTTCAAAGACAAAACCCCAGAAACAGATGAGCGCTGCATAGCAGATGGT
Source organism: Steatornis caripensis (assembly GCA_013398225.1). Classification (NCBI taxonomy): domain Eukaryota; kingdom Metazoa; phylum Chordata; class Aves; order Caprimulgiformes; family Steatornithidae; genus Steatornis; species Steatornis caripensis. The sequence continues at coordinate 486,249 of VZSC01003553.1, read as the reverse complement.
ATTATTTACTCAATTCGAACAAACGGGGTGCTTGTTTTTGTACCAAGGTGAGTTGATTAGAGCTTGGACTGAGCTTAAAAATAAGACCTAAGTGTTACTAGAATGCCACGAGGACCCCTCTGGTCCTTGAGAAACGATGTCATTACAGCATGGCCTGGTGTTGACCGATGACTGCGTTTTAGATTTTTGTGGTAAATCATAAGCAGTGCTTTTCTGTGTGTTGACTCTGAAAAGGAGTTCCTGTGAGGAAACTGTGCTGCACAGTATGTATTTATTTCAAAATATTAAAAGGCCATTTTTTTGCCCAAGCAGCTGCTAGGGCAGAACAATGACTGGAGTATTTTTTGCCTTTTTCTTTTTTACCATAGAAAGTTATTAGTAAAGAAAGGGAAA
>VZSC01003553.1:449821-485747 GCA_013398225.1 Steatornis caripensis | reverse complement strand
ATAGAAAGTTATTAGAAAAGAAAGGGAAGTTTTAAATTTCCAAATCACAAAGAAGACATGCATTCCTCAGCACTCTTTTCCTTCACTACAGACTGTAGTTTATGCAGGCTAGGAGCACCTTTTGCACAGCTACTCCTTGTAGGCAGCAGGGAAGCACAGAAGTGTTTGCGCGATGCTGTTTACAGCAGCTGGGCTCTGCCTGTGTCTCAGCACGGCCTCTGACTTATCCCAGTAGAAATAAACCCTGCATGAAGCTAACATTACATTTTATTTCTGAGCTTTAAATCTGTATTTTAAAGTACACTAAATGAGTTCTGTTTATGTTACCAATTGACTAGTGAATGATGTAAGAAGGAACTGGTCACCATAGAACGGGAGAGCAGCGCCCTACTAAGACCTGGCCAGCTCTTCAAGCTGAGGCAAGAGAACTACCCTTCCTCTCCCTTACTGGCTCTGGCCATTTTGGACCAAAAATGATTGTGCATTACTGGCAGCAACACTGTCTACGCGGGTAGCTAAGAGGCACAAGAACAGTAGGCGTAAGAACTCTTGGGGAAAAAAAAAAACCAAACCAGAAAGAAAGAAAACCCAAAAGCATTCTACAGGGATGTTAGGTAAAGCAAACCATTACATGAATACCCTGGACTTCCATGAATACAGCCAGGGGCTGCTTGATCCTGGCCAGAGAGAGCCTGGATATAAACCTGCTCCATGTAGGCCTGGCCTCACCAGCATTCCAGATGGCTTGGCTTCGATGCGTGGACGAAGAGCCAGAACCTACCCAACCAATGCAGGCTCCTTCCAGAGAACCCAGTGCAAGTATGCTGCTGGTCTTTAAGTAACTCTGTTTTTAATGGAGAACTGTTTCCTCACTGTGCTGTCTGGAATAACCTGTAATGCTGCCACTCTTCCGTTATCAGGGCATTCCAGGCTCCACCCAACACTAAGGTGATGGATCACTGACTGTATTTTACTTTTGCTTTGCTGCTTTTGAAACACTTCAGTCACAGTCTTCATGCTGTTTTCGTATATGGTAGGGGTTTCTTTGACAACACGTATCAGTATCCCTGAAGCGGGATTATCAGGCTACCGTGTTTGTTCCTTTATGTTGCTTTTATATAATCCTAGCAAGCCTTCTGTTGGTTTCAAAATTAAGAGAACTGATAAGAGTGAAAACTGTCGGAACAGCATCCATCTGCTCATCTGCTTTTTTGCAGATACGGAATCAAAGGTGCTGCGTACATGAAAAACAAAGAAGGCTTAGTCATCTCTTGTCAAGGTGAGAGGAGCTGTGAGTGGAAGCCTGGATCACTTCATCGCTTTCAGAACAAAATTACTTCCACTACAACCACTGGAGAATCAGTTACATTAAGCCTTTTTGATCATATTACAGTGAGTATTTAATCTGAAGGAAGTAAAAGGAAATAGCACCATCAGAAATAAAATAATTTGTATATTACTTTTCAGGTGAAAATACTTGTGCAGACTTCCCGCTGCCATGCTGACATGATCAAGCTTGAAGTAATCAGGAATGCACCATACCAGACTCCAGACCCAGAGATTTCCCAGAATTCTCATGTGGTGAAAGCGGAGTTAGTAAAAGAAGTCAGTCAGTCTGCAGAAGCGGCCCAGCGTGCCAAAGAAAAAGCAAGGGTTGAAGTAATTGATGAAGACTATCAGGAGTACTGCCAGACCAAGGGAGCCAGCTTATACCAGCTGCTGGAGGAGATTAGGGACTTGGCTCTATTAGATGTTTCAGATGACATTAGAACTTGAACTATACCCTAGCAACAGCTGCTTGTTGGTGTTCTGCTCCTATTTACTCTGTATGATTGATTGGTTTTTAAAAAAGCAATCTATTTAAATATTCAAGAGGCCTTTTAGTAAGAAATTAAATGTCTATTTTAAATAAGAATTATCTCATTATGAACATGTATGAGCTTTTTAAAAAATATTTTATATATGATAAATCTTATCTTCCTGACTAAAGATAGTGTGGTGAATTCTTTTATCTGTCATTCAAAGAGTTACTTTCCCATGTTGTCCATAAATGAAATTCTTAAAAACTTAAATATTTACTATAACTGTTGGTTATCTTCCACTACAGTTTAGTGAGCTACAGGGATAGGAAGAGCAAACTCCTTCACACTAGTCTAGAATACCGAATCTTTGTTTATTGAAGTGCTCCAGCTGCACATCTGGCATAAAATAACACCTGTTGACATGAACTTACTTCTCTTCGTGCTGCTCTTGTCTTAATCCAGTTTCTGGAAATTCAGTTTTCATTATGAACGACAGTCTACCCTGTGCTACTGGAGAGGACAGGCTTGGGGCTTTACCATTACGGTGCGTCTTGTTCATTCCACAAAAGGGAAGAGCTATTGTGCAAGAAGGAGCAAGAAGACTCTGAGAAATGAAAGAGAGCCTCAAAACAGAGAACACAGTCAGGTGAAGGAAGGCAACTAATTTGGTCAAAGCCAAAGCATGTTCCCCTAAGGGGATGTACTTGTCTGTGAGAGATGTCTGACTAGCACGAGGGATGTGCAAGTTTGGAAGGCCTATAGTTTAACAGCCTCATATAAGAATTTCAGGTTTCACTTCTGAAATTTAATAGCTTCCATTTTATAAGAACAAGATACAGGTACTTGATAAGCAAGTTAAAAATTCCAGTGTTCAGTGCTAGATTCAGACATAGCGCTGCCCAGTATTATATACACCCTCTATTAAAAAAACCCAACTTTAATAGAAGCTTCACTTGTCAGTATCCCAGTTAATCCACTTTGACATCAATTGTCAACAACATCCAAAGCAGGTCAAAAACCTCATTAACATTTCCTAAAGAATGTTGAGGGGAGATGTCTCAAATGCAGTACAGAGCTGCTCCTCTGCAGTTTCAAGAGAAGAGATCTGTCCAATGATACAGATGTCACAGTGAAGACTTCCATGAAGCTTCTGGAGTCAGAGAGCAAAGAGCCAACACTTCAATATACTACTAGTACTTAAAGATTGGGATCTTTTGGTCAAGAAAGTCATTCAAAGTATGAGGAACAGTTACTGCTTTTCACCAGCACATTCCAATTCTGTATCTCCACCTTCAGCTTCTGTAACAGAAACCTTGTTTGCAGTAGCTTGAGTGTCTTTGATAAGGTCAGCAGGATCCTGAGCAACTGGGGTATTAAACTCCTCTTCTGCGTAATGAGTGGAGAGCTCTGCTGAAAAACAATTTCTTAGCATGAGAAAACACTGTTGCTGTGTGTTTAACTGCAGTTTATATCACCAGAATCACAGACTGCAGGAAAGCTAACTCTGGAGATGACCAGCAATCTGAGTTTCATTTCAAAGTTAGGGCAATTTTGCATGACAACTAGGGAGAGTAGTTCCAACTCAGCTTTGGAGGAGTCTAACTACAGAAACTCAGTTTAAATTTGAGAGTTACAAATTCTGCTATTTACTAGACAAGCAACCACTACTATTTCCTTTAACCAACTCAGCAGATCACTTGTACAAGCTTCTCAGGCTACCGACCTTAACATCAACACTTAAGTCAGAGAGTTGATTACCGTTGTGTTGCGACTGGCTGTTACACTGCATCTTTGCTTGCCTGCGTTCCAAGGCCAGCTGCCTGTTCTTCTTGATCCGTTGTTGTTGCTCTTCCGTGAGAGTTGTACCAGATGGAGAATTAAGTTCTTCTCCATTTCCAGAGCAGGAATGTACATCTTCAGTGGCTGTATCCAGTCCGTTGCTTTCCCCTCCGCCATCTGATTAAAAATGAGATGGTAGGAGGGGGAAGAGGGACAGAAATCAACACTTTGAACCCAGAGAGATCTACTGCCAAGTATCTGTCATGAGAACATTTTAAAAGTATTTTTATGTTCTACATTTTACAGTTGTATTGACAGCTGAAGGTCATTCTGTAATTTAGTTTTAATGGGCCATTTTCTGCATATTCCTGGTATTCAAAGCATACAACAAATGCTTACCAGAGATCCCAAACACACAACAATAATAAATACCTGAACTTAGAGAGGCATAGCTCTGTGTACTAAGTTAGCAATCGCTAGCTGTGCCTGAAGGTTAAGAGACAGTAAATTCAGGCAATCCTTGCTGAAAGGCCAGATAATTTTCTTCCCACCCCTACTCATATGACACTGTCCTTTGGGAAGTGACAGGACTAGTTATGGCCATCAGACAGAGGTTCGAACATAGACACTGAATAGGCAGTCTTGAATTCAGTATGCTACTATTATGGAGTATTTACTAATTTGACAACATTAACACATGCAAAATGGAGGCAGTCCAACTCTGTTAGACAAACTTCACCCACCAACAGAGAAGCAGAGCACTCTTCCAAGAGTGCCTAAGGCCAAGTATGCTTGTGCCTCTGCACCACTTTAAGCCTGTGAATAGAGAAGTTAGCTGACAAGGTTTTGGTGTTTAATACAACAACTGCAGTTTTTATTTCAAAACTGTAAGATACCTAGTCATGTTTGTTAACTGATGACTGACCAGTTGTAGCAGTACACTTGCTAGTGTGGTTCAAGAACAGATCAGCACTGCATTTAAATACAAATGTATGGAACCATCGCACAGAAAAATCTGATAACTCTACAGACACTGTCGGCAGGAACCATTTGCTTTACTGTTTGTGGCTGCTTACGGTTGCATTCCATTTCTAGCAAATGCAGCCAACAGTGAAGACAGCCACATGCCACTAACTGCCCAAAGGCCGTCCCCACAGACGAGGCAAGGTTTTACCATCGGTTAACTCATCCACCAGAACACCGTTCCCAAGCACTGGCTTGTCTGGAGGTGGAGGTTCATGTGAAGGCAGACTGGACAATGGGTAGATAATTGTGTCAAGAGAGTCACAGTGAAAGCGTGAGCACCTGCATAGGACCTTACGAACGACTACGAAAATTCTCTCATTTCTGCTCATAAAGTTTCTTTCAAACTACCAGATGAACCCTGCTCCCTCTTTTTATAAAAAAAAGTATTTCCAGTCTATCTAAAAACATCATCTGATTAGAAGAGACTCTTGACTTATCTCCTTTTTAAGTGGCTGGATTTTGATACTGGAAGAAGAAATACTCAACAGTAGCTATATGCCTGGACTGACACGCAGATGTAACAGTGCCCACAAGCATTAGTAAGTGCTTTCCCTACAAAGGACACGGCACTGTAACAGCCTGTAGTATGAACAGTATAATAAGCCTCTGATTTCTGCATTAGTAAGATCTAAGAGCTCTTCAGACTGCACACTCGTAAGAGTACAAACCAGTATGTTCACTTAATTGCAGTTTTGGGGGTTTTTTTGAAGAATATTTCTAACAATGCTGGCAGTAATACCCATTCTCCATTTATTTTCAGTATACTGCGCACTTTTATTTATTTTTTTATATATATGTAGCATTTTAGTCCAAGTACCAGTTCAGTTTTGTAATTGTTAGAGGACCACTCAATAATTCCTTCTACATTAAAAAAATTTATCTTGATCATTAAATCCTGGTCAGTAGGAGGGGAAGTAAAGTCATTTTAAGCATCGAACTACTGAACAAACAACACAGTGAGCATACCTTCATTACTTGCAAAGTCTTCATGTAAAATAGGAAGATCAAGTCTAATTCGCTTTAGGCACGTCTGCAAATAAGAGATTAAAATACTGGTATTTCATCTGTAACAAAATCTTTTGTACAACACTGCTATGTTTTTAATACTACTCCAAATTTCTCTTTACACTTTACTACCCTGAACAAAATATTCCTTTCACTACATATCTTTTTGACCCACAAAGTTTAATGCTGTGGATCATTTTCCTAGTCCTTCATTTACCATCTAGCCAGATGAAGCCATATTCTTCTCAAGTCTTCTTTTGCAGGTTTGAAAGTTAAAAAAAAAACAAACAAAAAAAACCGCAAACCCAACCAGTTCCAACACTCTTAAGCAAATTACTTTGGTTAAACATGTCCTGAGAAAAGTTGAAGCCAATTCTCTGAAGTACTAATTCAAGTAAAGAAAGGTTCTATCTAAATGTAAACTTAAATACTTCAAATACTGGAAAGAGCCTTTTTTGGAAAACAAGAGGAATTAATTTAAGTAACACCTTGCTCCTTAGCAGCATGCACAACTTGACTCTTCTCTCGTTGAGTAATTGTTCCTGTAAACCTACCTCTTGCACTATTCAGTACTGCATGAAAAGAAATTGACAGGAACAATACCTACCTGAACTTCCTTTTTGTTTCCCAAAGACTCGACTCTGTCAATAAAATCCTCAAATTGCAATTTTGGAAATAGTCTATGAGCCCAGTGTTCCATATGTCGTATGAGAGTCTTCAGGTCCTCTGCCTAGGGCATAAAACCAGATATCCAGCTAGTAAAAGTTCACTAAGTCAGTAGACGGCAGAGAGAAATGGGACAGTAACATTTCCGGAAACGTTAAGCATTTGCAGCCTGAAAGTCTCTTGAAGAATGCATGGGTAGCCTTTCCTCCCACAATCAAGTCTGTATTGCAATTTCAAGCTACAAGAACTGTGACCTCAGTTCAGGAAAAACATTTGCGTATACTGTAAAACATCTGACAGGCTTCTGAGAAGTTGCCCTTAAGCAACCTAGGTCTGAACCCAGACTGAAAAAAAATCCATAGGGGCACAGCTAGCATTTATTCTGATGTTTAGAACACATAGGAAAATGTACATTTAACTAAGCTTATCTAGTGAAGATTTTTGCTCAGATCAGCCATATTGCCTCATTTCTTTGTGCCTCCAGTTGTAAAGAGGAAATTTGTACCATGAATGTTCTCTGTAAACCCGAGGCGCACAGGCATCCTTGCAAGCTTGCCAATTGTCTAATGACATTTAAAGAAAAACGAGCTTTGTATGTTTAAGTGTATCCATGACAATGAAACAGTCTGTAGAGAAAATACTGCTTTCTCTTTGCTTAAGTGGTATGCCATGGTTTTTTCCATATTAAAAGCTTTGGGATAGAGGTGTCACAAAATCCAGGAGATTTTCACTAACAGAGGAAACTGACCATGAAATGAGATAGTAAAGGCATTCCAGACATAGTGGGCAGTCTTATAAGCCTGTTCAGATTTCAAAAACCTCTTTCTATGGACAATACAAAGAGTCACAGACATGATATTCTAGTTTTGGAGTAGAGAAAACTAGTTTTAAGATCAAAACATGGATTTTGTGATAACATTCATGTTTGTTTTTTTTTTTTAAATTTGCAACTACTAACCCCACCAGGGTACATTCAAATACTGTTAGAAAGCTGGCTAACCAGAGTTTAGTATCAAACCTCTCCATATCAGATGGGCAGCCATCTATGAAATCTAGATTAATCTCCCAGGAAACAAAACAAAAGTTTCACCATGTCTTACCTCGTGCCCCTTACCCTTGAACTTTACATTGTCAAACACGTGTCTTAGGGCTGGAAGTCCTCTTTCTGAGATTAACCTGTTAATAGGAAATGGGCAAATTTATTTGAAATACATACTTTGTTTTTCTAATTTAAAACACCCCCCACCAAACACATGCCCCCAAACCAAACCCCCACCACACACAAACTAACACCCCCCCAAACACACACTTTATTTAGTTAAAGAAATCTACAGTACTATGTTTGAAGCAAAATAAAGAAGATCAAGCTGCAAGAGTCCTATGTATGAATAATAAATGTATCTTAAATGATTAGTCATGTACCAAGTCCCAAAGAGACCTCAACAAAGTTAGACTAGTAATAGCATTATACAGGTAGGCCGGGAATAAAAAGGTTGAGATACAGCACGCAGGAGGCGCTTTCATCTCCAAAACTCTTGATCGTTGGCTTGGCTGTGACCAAGAAAGGATCACAGTAACGTTGATCATTCCCCCACAGCCATATACCAAATTCATCACAGAAAGAAACACCCTCTAAAAAATCACCTCTGGGCATCTAGTTTAGGCATCGGTCTTTTAACTGCTTTCTGTGGAGCGACAGCAGAATCCTTTGTTTGTGACTCCTGGTTTCCATCCGGTTCTAATAAAGAAAGTAACATCCTTTAAGTACATAATTCTAGTTGAAGTCATTTAGATTATATCATGGACATTTTAAGTTTCTACCCTATCAAAAAGGCAGCGTCACTAGTATTCCATTGCAGGTATAGTATTCCAAACAAACGTCTCTATATTTCCCCTTGCTTCTCCCGCAAGACAGACTGGAAATAAATCCATCTCTTCAAAATACACACAGGAATCAACTTTTCTAGCAAAGTAAATTTCTTGAAACAGGATTTTCCTAATTTTAGAACTTTTATATTGTATTTCTGATGAGAAATGTATTGACAGCAGATGCTGCTTCTAAGAGTCAAGAAGCTCCAATTATCAATAAATGTAATTTGATAGGTGTGTCCCAAAATTTCCACTGATAGATCTGAAAAACAGACCTAAACCACCAGCATAGCCTTCAAAAAAACAGAGAAAGAGGTAATGCGTGACCATAATCAATGTGCCGTTTAAGAGACAAAGTCCATATACTTTTTGATTAGGGTCAGTATGTATTATTTGACAAGGCACCACTGCCCACCTCATCCCCGAGCTAGCAGTTAGTTATTGTACTGATATTTACGTTTTGTTACTTTGAACATCAGGAATTCAGAAGCAGTCATTTTCATCTATCAAGGAATTAAATCTATCCAAAATCCTATTTTCTAGGGAACAGACAGACCAGGGATCAAGGAAAACATATGTTTAACGCTATAGGCAAATACGAGTAGAAGTAAACAATATTTAAAATAAAATCTTTATAGTTTCTGTTAGCTTGTTCAGTACACAGTAAGCTCTTTTCAAATACAAATAATTCAGTTTTACTGTCCTGAAGTGTCTTGTTTTTTTCCTAGGTCAAACGCACCACAAAATCTACCAACATCTCCCTGCAATACTACATTCACCTCTCTCACCTCTTCTGAAATCCAAGGCATAAAGGGTAACTACAGACCACCACTGTATAGTTACCTTTATCAACATTTGTCAGAATAACTTGACTTTTTTAAAGATTCATTTGGATGCATATTTTCATTGCATCTACAAAAATAAACTTTTCCCACAAGCTAGGAAGCATAGAAGCAATAACAATTTAAATTTACGAATTGCTTTCTATCTACACAAGACTATTTTTATGCAGCAAACTCAAAGTAGTGAAGTACACTGCCAATAACATTGGTTTCACAGCATTCCATCGTCTGCAGGATCTTCAGGGGTAACACAGGTGTTCACCTCCATTAGCTTGAGCCCACTCAACATCGTCTCTTCCTGGAGAGGCAGGAGGGGGAAACGGTGGGAACGTTTCATCTTCTGTATTCTCATAATCAGGAAGATCAAACAAGTTGGTCTCTAAAGGATCTATCATTGCCACAGATACACTTCTTTTTTCCTCCTGTAGGAAATACCAAATGTGTTTAAAGAGAAACAGTGAGAAAAAAAGGCTGCCATAGAAGCAGCTAAACATCAGCTATATACAATATGCCTACAACTTTTCCAGAAAAAGATCTGCCAAGCAGGAAAAATAGCATCACACAAATTAAGCAGCAGATACCATACAGATGGATGACACAATCCACTCTTACTAGACCGAATAAAATATGGGTTTGTCATGTTTCAAGTCATCAAAGTTACTTGGGAGTGGCAGATACAGGTCACAGGAGTAAGACAAAAGACATGGATTTCTAATAAAAGCGCTTATCGAGACAGCTGTTTCCCACTCACATCCTTGATTATCAAAGTCCACAGGGGGTGGGGTGATTAATTCCTCTGATTTACAGCTTACCCACTTAGAAATGCAGTCTGGAGGAGGATTCCCCTTTTCCGGTTCCTTCAGCAAAACTAATTCCAGAGACTTTGGCACATCAGCACAAGCGGGTTTAGGATGACTCGGTCTCGCCACGGCTGCCTTCCCCAGGCTTCAGAAACAGCTCTTTTTTAAGGGAAAAGTTGTCTCTCCGATGGTTTTAGTAAGGAGAGGCCACCCCAAGCAGCTCCGCCTACACTGACCTTCCCAGGTGAGCTCCCACCTCCGCGCTGCGAAGCAATCACGGAGCCAGAGGCCGAGGGAGCCGAGAGAGGGCGGTGAAGGAGCTCACTAGGGCCTCCAGGGCCAGACCTCCAACCCGCCGGGCGCCACGGAGGCCCCGCTCCCCTCGCACCGCCTTAGCAGCCCCGAGGCGTGCAGGCACTGCGGTGGGCGGTTCTCCCCCTCGCACGGGCGGGAAGCGGGGTGCAGCGCTCTTTTCCCCTGCCTTCTCAGGGGACACAGGTCCGCGCCGACCCCCGCGCACCCCCCGGTGACCGGCGCTCTCGGNAGAAATGATTCCTGCTGTGCCATCACTCCATACGCTGCTGACTTCATTTCTGTATTCAGTCAATTCAAACTACCTTTGTTTTCGTGCCATAGGTCAAAGAGACTTTGAAAGAGATGAGCGAGTGCCCCGGCGGGCGCGCGGCCAGCGCGCCGGGCAAGTGCCGCGAGAGGCGCGGCTCTCGCGAGCTCGCGGACCAGTCGGCCTGAGCAGAGGGGCCAACGTGCAGCGGCTGCGTGCCAGGGCGCATGCGCGGCAGGTCAGCGACGGCGCTCTTGGCGCCAAAAGCTCCTGGGCGGGGTGGGGTTGTGCTACTGAGGCGTTTTCGGACGTGGCGCGGCTGCTTTTTTGGCCGCTCTCCGGGTGGGCTTTAGTGTCAGCTTATCGGGTAGAAGTTGTTGGGGACGAGCGCTTTATTCAAAGCGTCTCAGCTTGATTGGCCCCCACGATTAATCAGTCCCAGAAATGCGATTTAAAATAGTGTTTGTTGAGCCCTTTCTCACTTAATTACCTCTGAGGAAAGGACTCACAGGACAGGTAGAGATCCTAAGCTTTTCTCCGTACAGATGCTGTCTAGAACCTTCTGGTAATTTAAAACTAAACAGTTTGCAGTTATCCAGGCTGTAATAAATACACCAAGCCCTCTGAGATTTGGCAGCTGTGCGCACAAAATGCCATTTAAGGACTTGGACTGCAGGCTGCAGAAACAATAGCGGAGAGGCTCCGAGCTACGGTCTCCAGTACTGTTGCACCTGAAAAATTCTGGTTTCATATTTTTACAGGTCAGTCAATAGAATTATATCTGCCTTAAATTACAGGCTCTTCATTTAAGGGCAATGAAATTAATGTCAAATACTGATACATTAAATGAATTGCTATTCTCTTATTTCTCTATAAATTCAAATTTGATATAGAGTGTTTCTGGTAATTTAATGTATTCCTTCTAATATGACAAAACCAATTGCAGTTACTTTCTGGTCAAAAAAAATAAAATCCTTTAGTCAAAATTATTTTAACACTTAATGTTTAAAATGTGTATTCCCAAATGTAGCAGCATCTTTTACAGTCAAGAATACATTAAATATAGGGAGAACACATTAATGGATTTGTTAGCATTGAATCTGTTTATCTTAACTTTTTAGATATGGCCAATTTCTTCAATTGACTGAGGTACATGAAGTATGAAAATAAACATAAAGATACACTAATAATTATAGTTCAACTGCTGCTGACTTCCAGCTCGAAACGCTGAAATCTTTGTTCTGTTGTATAAAATTACTGAAAATAAAATGTCTATATGATGAGCTCTTTGCACTGAAAATAATAGTCACTCTTTATATTAAAAAATCTTCATAAACAAATGAATTAGGTTTTGGGTGTAGCCTGAATATCTGATTCATAACTACCAGTGTAATAAATTTTTTTACTTAAATATTTTCCTTAATATTTAATGCTTTTGGGGGAGTGGTGTCTGTGAAGTAATTACATTTTAAGTACTTGCTAGTGTAAACCGAACTTTATTAGAGAGCTGAAGCTTTCAAAATTCCCTTAAGTCGCTGTACATTTTCTGCAAAACCAACTGGTAAGTAGAAAAGAAATAACACAGTAGGGTTCTCTGAGAGCAAAGGCAGGGAGAAGGTAGTATTAATTTACATGGCTGGCCAGTCTCCATACAACCAGGTCAACTGGCCTACGTAAGCAGAGCTCTGTCCCACGGTAAGTGTTTTGTCTTTGCCAGAACCGGTAGGTAACAGATACGAAAAAAAGTGCTGGAAAGGTATAAAAAAAACCACTGAAAAACCCACTAAAATTAAAGCGGAAGATCACTTACAGTCCCTGCAGAGGAGTCCAATGTTATAAAACCTACCGTATTTATGCAACTTTGATTAATCAGTATTTTTGAAGAGTGTTTAATTAGGGACTGGGCTTGATGACCTAGGTGATTCTTTCCAGTTCTATCTTCCTAATTAAATGAAAAGCATATGCTGACAGGCATTGATTATTGTTTTTTCCTCAGGAAATGAATAACCAGCCACATGCTGATAAAATAATAAGTCAGGAAAAAAACCCTATAGATTGCCTCTATTCTAGAAAATATTTCTGGTTTTAGTTTAGGTGAAACAGAGGTATTACTTGTTTGTTTCTGTGTTGAACAGTATCATTTAATCAGAAAAACTACAGAAAATTAGCACCTTATTTTATATTTCAGTCTCATTTTGTGTTTTATGTTACATGTAATATATTGCAAAGAAAATCTGTAAGATGGTTAATTGGCCACTTCTATATTTGAGGGGTTTTACTCCCAGGGGAGTAGTACTTGTTCTGCAAAAACCTTCTAAGTATTATGTTGGCAAAGCTGTTTGTGCAATAAACCCTAGGCAAAACTTGTACCATTGTAGCTGTGTTAGTGGGAGATCACATTTTAGGGACTGAGCAAACTTCAGCTGTTTGTGATTTATACCTTGCTGATCTAATCTAAATTCTATATTATGCAGTCATCTTAAACATGACTTTCTAAGCTCTTAGTAGATTACTAAACATTTAAGATTGTGTCCTGATCCACAGTGTTCTTCTCAATCCCAGCTTCTTGTGGAAAAGAAGATGTGCAAGAAAGCTTGTGATCTCTGGCTGCCTCAAAGACGGTTTGTCTGTCAGCCCCCTTCTAGTAATTTTTGATCGTGTTGGCCAATTTCAATAAAAATTGAATCAGGCTTTTTAAATTCCATTGCTTATGGGACTAATTATTTCCTTAAATTGCTTAATTTAAGGAATTGCTTCCTTAAACAGTAAATAGATTAAGAAGGACTAAATGTTACAAGTAAAATTTTGTGTGCACGTGTTTTGGCAGGAAAATATGCAGCTTTATGTGGCAATCAAGTTTTAAAAGCTGGGCTAATTTAGTGATGCAATTAATACACCTTTTAATCACGTTTCCCTTTTCAAGCAAAAAAAACAGAGAAAATGCAGGTTTCCATGAGGGAAAAGAGTGGTAATGAAGACAAGGCTCTTTGATCTATTTCTATGTAGATGGACGTATTTCAGGTCTATTTTTCCAAGCAGTGCTGGAATCAATAAATCAGAAAATCACCTTGCTCAGAAGTCTTTCATAGTGATTCCACTACCGTATATTTTTAATTTATCTTTTCCTCTGTGATTCACCTTCAGAAACACCTGTTCGCAAAGCAAAACAGAGTTTCTTCCACAAAGAATATTCAAATTCCCAATTTTAGCTGGGGAAATATGCTTAATTTTCAGATGCAAATCCACTGATGTTAAACCTATTTGTTTACAGAAGTTCAAACCAACCTACAACAATGTTGAAACTTTTCAAATGTGCTGTATCATCATAGATAAGAAAACTGGTCATTCAGTATGGCTATATAGATCAGTGCGACAACCATTATAAAAAAACAACAACAACAACAAAAACCCCAAATAAGGTGTCTTAGGAGGCTTGGAGCAAAGCCCAGAGGCCACCCAGCTCTCGGGTCCCTCCACAGTTCCAGAGGTACGATGGCACTTGAGGAACTCGGCGGTGGTGGCAGCAGAAATGATTCCTGCTGTGCCATCACTCCATACGCTGCTGACTTCATTTCTATATTCAGTCAATTCAAACTACCTTTGTTTTCGTGCCATAGGTCAAAGAGACTTTGAAAGAGATGAGCGAGTTCAGTAATTTTTCAGATTCCCCATGTTTCAGTGCAAGTATAAAGTGCTCCAGAGGAGGGAGCTCGCTCTTAATAGCTGGAATTGGATGGTGGGAGTGTGTCTTTGAACGAAACAGCTGTTAATAATAATTTAATCTTTTCAACTTTAGAAGTGGGCAAGTCGTTAGGAACGATATTGCATTTTCGCATAATATATAGGGAAATTTGTTCATAATTTCAATTTCTATAAAAGCATTAATGACTGCTTTGATTAAAAACTATTTTCCTTTTGCAAACCACAGAAAGTTAAAACATGGAATTCAGGGTGGTTCTTTATAAAAAGTATTTATGGTATAAGTTTTGTTATGGAATTTACTCTGCACTTTTACTCAGCTGAGTCAATCAATGTGATCCACACTTCTTCATTGCTGTGTGTGAAAAATTCTGCATACTGAAACCTCTGTTTCCAGTAGATATGTCCAGTCATTCATCTGTTTGTGTAGGCTTTTTTTTCTGAGGAGAAAAACAAACGTTACACAGAGAAAAGTAATTCCAACTCGATATGAAAATTCAAAATTCACAACTACAATTCTTCTTTATTCAGTCCAAATATTAAAAGAAAAACTTCCTTGCAATAATCTTTTCAGAGAAAAAGAGGCCATACTTTGCAGCACAGTAGAATAACTGCAGTTGCATAATTTAGGTAGGCAATTACGGCCCAGTGCAGCTGCAATTATACAGGGCATACATAGTAATTGGGCATTCAATACCTGTCTAATACTCACATGTTCTCTGGAAAGGAGTCCTTGCATTTCCCCACACACAGTTGTGTAAAGAGAAAAACAACCTCAGCTGCAACTCAACGTCTTCTCCGGAAAAAAAATTCTGACTTTAGCATAGAAAGACTTTATAACTTTATGAGTTACTGTAAATGCTAGTCATTCAATTTTATTATAACACCTTAATACTGTGGCAAGATAGAGAGGAAGATAATTAAAAATTCTCAGATAACTATATAAATCCTGATTTCTTATATTTTAAGTTGTGCCTGACTCAACTCATTGGAGTATAAAAAAAGAAGTTATTAATTGAAGTGGTGTATTCATATGTCTGCATTGTATATGAAAAGGACGATATCGCTTCAAAAGTCAGGGAATTTCGGCAAAAAATGTGTTTTATGGAATGAGTGATACAGAGCATGTGATTGAGGACTGCTTCACAGGATGGAAGTCCCTGCCTCGGCAGTGAGACCCACACGCATGGTGTCCGTCACAGGTGCTGAATGCCACAGGACTGTGTGAACAGTTCCCCCTCCTTGTCTGGAGACACCCACACAGTTCTGAAGCTACCGCTGGAGCAGCTGCCTAGCAAGGAAGAAAGGCATTTCTGGGCATTGATCTTTTTCTGCTCTTGGGCAAAAGACGCAAAGCACGGAAATACAATACCAGTTACAGTGGTCAGTGCTGGAACTGCCAAAGAAACTCATTTTTTGCACTGCTACCCAGTACCAAGCCCTTAACCATCACCTTAGTGCCAAGTCATTCGGTACTACCTTAGCTCTTGGCTCACATGTTTCTGTTAGAGATTTCATTTACCACTTAAGCAAATTTACAACTAACTGTAGAGTCTTTTCTTCTAGATGTATCCTGTTCGTTGACAGACAGAGCACTGTACAGTACAAAAACTTAGAGTAGCAGTGGGGAGAGTTTCTCAGCTGTGTCAGAAAGCAGAAGAAACCTGCAAGCCCTTCTTAATGCATAACAGGTATAGGCCTTAAAAGAGTTTTCATCTTACTTCCGTTGGATTCAGACAAGGAGAAATTAGTCTTCCAAAGAAGCACAAACTTTACCAAACTTGTGTATGGCTCTAGTAGAGGCGGGATTGTAATGTCACTCTGTTCACAAAAAGTCAAATCCATGTAACTTCTTTTATCTCCAGAATCTTAGAGGGTTAGCATATGAATCTCATAATTTTCAGCACTGCACGTGTATAATACCCAGATTGGCTTTGTTGATCCAAATCGCGCCATTAGTAGTACTCTAATATTCAATTTCCACCACCCCCCTGCAAGATCTGCATCTAAATAATAGGAATGTTTGCATTTAAATACTCTCTCTCAGAAAGAGAACCGGTATGGAGGAACAGCTGCTACTGACGGAAGAAAAAGGATATATATTACTATTAAAGCCCTTTTGCGTACCCCAGAAGAGACCACCGTTGGACTGGAGCGGGGACATCGGTTGTATGCACACCGCTGGCTGCCAAGCCAGCCCCGGCTTGTAGCAGGCCGGACTGACTGGTAAAGCGCACCCGCCCAGGTGCGGGACAGTGTCATCCTGTCTGCGTGCCACTGCTTCTCCAGTGGGCTCACTCGGCTCCCACTCCTCTTAACCGCGTGGTTCAAACGTCCCCCTGTATAGTGAGGTAGATTTATTTTCTAAAAAAGCAGTACAGTAGAGACGTGTGGAAAGAACTTGATGTTAAGGCAGTGTTCGTCTTAAATCCCAATGTGGAAGTTTTTTTCAGCAGTAAAGTTGCTTTTGTTCTCTTAAGTTTTAAGTTCAGATTTAGTTGGTGTTTTTCCCCCCAGAATAATCCATCTAAAAGAGGCACTGTTCTTTCCATGGGGTGGGGTCACAGCCCTGCTCTCTGGTAGTTCAGAACTTCTACATCTAACCTTAAAACGGTTGAAGAAGCAGCGGGTTCATAAAGTACAATCCCCATATACAACATTGATATTAAAAGTTGGTTTATGAATCATACGTTCTCAGCCATACATTCTTGCTTTTGTATGCCAAAACATGATAGAGAGCTCCTGGAAAAGAAAATTTTCTTGGTTCTGTGTTTAGGTTCACTAAAATAATGTAACTACAAAAACGCAGAGCGCCCCCAAATCGTAGTGGTGTTAAGTCAGGACTTCTCAGAAATGTACACGCGTAAACCCATCCTCACATTAATGTGTGACATGGATGTGACCAAACCTGGGCGTTCCCAGAAGCTACAGTTAACAAACGTGGCGTGGACATTTCATTTTCACGCTCATTCCACTATTGATAATTCACAGTTTTGTAACTGTAATTCTCAGTTTCCATTTTTAATTTTGGCGTTTACTTTGGGAAAAAATTAGCAGCCGTTAGTACCCCAGCTAAGGCTTACGTTTTAATTATAAATACAGTAGTTTCCACATCGGGGTCCGCAAACGATCGCAGACGAGGGAGGTAAAGGAACTGCTCCCTACGACGCCGTTTCCACAATGGGGTTTTCTCTGCGGAGAAAGCGATGTCGCTTGTTGGAAGCGGCGATTTTAATTAATCGAGAATTAATGAGAATTGTCAAAAAGCCCAACCGAAAAACTTTTAAGATAAAGTCATAAACCGTACGAAGAGGAGAGGGGCGGCGGCGGGGCCGAGCGGTACCGGTACCCGCGAGGGAGCGACTCCCCCGCGCCGCCGCCGCCGCCTCCGCCTCCGCCGCCGCCCCGCGACGTGCGAGCCCCGCAGCTGCGGGCAAAGCACAGTGAGGGCAAGGCTTCAGGCGGGCTTCACTCCCTAGCAGTGCGCACGCGCCCGCGCATCGCGCCTGCGCACCGGGCGGGCCGGGGCGGTGCGCGCAGGCGCAGTCCCAAAGAAGGGCACATTTTGAGCCCGGGCAGGTTTCGCCGTCGGGAGCTGGCGGGAGGGAGCTCGGTGCTGCTCCGCCGGGGGAGGCCGGCGCTGGGCGGGAGGCGCGGCTGGGGGCTGGCGGCGGCACAGGCACCTGCCTGCTGAGGAGGCTGCCCACAGCCCGCGGGGGCACCAGCGGCGAGAGGAGCTCGCAACTTCGCTCCGCCGCAGGAAGTCCCTCGAACCTGGCCGAAGTGGGGCTGCGGCTTCTCCGTCCGTTACCCTCCGCGCCGTCTTGGGGCGAAAATGCCGAAGAAGAAGCCCGGTCCGATTCAGCTCAACCCCGCTCCGGATGGCTCCGCCGTCAACGGGACCAGCTCTGCAGAGTGAGTGAAACCGGTTGGGGGTGGCCGGGGCTCCGGCAGGGCTGCCCGCGCTGTGCCGCGGCCGCTGTCCCGCGTCCCTGGGGTGACGGGCGCGGCCGGCCCTGCCGCAGCCTTCCCGGCGCCCGGAGCGGTGCGGTGGTGTCTGCGGACCGGCCCGCGCCGCTGCGCGCCGGGGAAAGCGCGTCTGCGAGGCGGCGAAGCAGCACCGGCGCTGCTGGCTTAGCTTCTCCATAAGCCGCCTCGCTTTAAACCGGCACGGCCTGGCTTCCAGAAAAATCAAAATTACTGATTCCTGGGGGGTGTGCCCCCTTGCTGGTGGCTGCTAGGAGTCCCCTCAGCAGCATAAGCGGGTGGCATCTTCGGCGTTAAACAAACTTGTCAGCTATGGAAGGTAAACAAACTGGAGAAAAATAGAGGAAAACTTGTATAGCTCTCCTCTCGTAGTCCATAATGGTATCTGCCGAGTTCTTAGATTATATAATTATCTGGTAAGAGCCAAGTTATATGTTTCCGATAGCATGTTTCATAAATGTGGGCGTGGGAGAAATTGTTTTGTAAATCAGACATGTGGAAAAGGTGTTTTGTTTTTTCACGTCTTTGCCTTTAAACCAAGCTGACACTAGTTTCAGTAAATCTGTTTTTCACTATTTAGTATGTAATGCTAGGTACATCAGTGAGTGTTTGTGGAGAAAATGCTTCTGAGCTTTCCTGTGTGTAACACAAACAAGGTGTATAGATGTGTGGAAGGTGGGTCTGAGCTAATCACGGGTACGCTTGGTGGGGGGTGGTGAGGAGGAAAAAGGCTGAACATTGGATTATTACATGTTCCTTATGAAGCCTCTGTAGAGCTTATGATGTGGCTGAGCTTGGTGACTTCAGTTACACAGATACACTGCCAGCACCCTAAAGTAATGAAGTAATGAAGTCCTTTAAGGTTAACAGGTCTGTGTTCACCACTTAATATTTAGATTAAGGTGGTGGACTAGCTCTTAACTGAGCCTTGAAACAAAGATGCATCTCAGAAGAAGAGATTCCTGTCCCTGTATGGTCAGTTCAGTCTTCTCCTCGAAGTGTAAACTGGCTTTGATGTGCTTATGTACCATCCTGACAGAGGGTATGCGAGACAGAATTGCAGGGAGATGTACAAGTCTTGGGCTTTAAAGTGTTCCGCAGGTATCGTTGTTGCCACATTTTCAGACGGACTCTGATCTCATTTAACCACCCAAACATCTCAAAAAAGAAAAAAATCAGCATCTAGCCACTCCAGCTGTGACATTTCTAGCAAACTCTTTCGGTGATTAACTGAGAGATGAGCTGTTTAAAAACTATTCTGTGGCAGAAGTTCCTGATTGTATCTAAGCATTATGATCTGAATATTATGCAGTTTTTGTTCTAGAGCGATGGGGGGAAAATACTGGATTTACATTTGGCTGTATAACACTTTCAGTTAATTTTCTGCAAGGTAGTTGAGGATACGTTGATTTAGGCATCAGGGATCCCTATTGCATATTAGTACTGATTTATAGAATAAGTCTGACATACCTGTCACTTGCGGATTTTTAGTACCTGAAATTAGTCACCAAACATGCGATATATTAAATAGAGTACTTCTTTGCTCAAGAAATGTCATTAATTTTAAATTGCTTTTACATGTCTCATACTCATTTACTTGTTGGTAACCTTTGGAGACTCGTGGGAGTGTTGAGTTTTGTTTACACCGATGAACTATCTTGCTTCATTTTCTGTTTTGTATGTTGATTTGTTTGGTGTATGTGTGTCCTAGACTTCTGCTCTTTGTCATATATAAGACCTTATAACCAGCTTTTGCCAGGCTTAGAGTTGTGTCAAGTATTTTTAAAAGGAGTAGCTTGGGGAAAGTAACAGGGCCTGTGGCCCTGTAAACAGCCAGAATTAATTAATCAATCGTGGAAATATCCCATCATCCTGCTAATATTAAATCCTCATTATGAAAGATTTCAAACAGCAAAGAGTAGTTGCATCGGAATTTGGAAATGTTTTTGGGATTAAACTGGAAACTGATCCACCCCCCACCCCATCTATAAGGTTATTTCTTTTTTGTCCCCTCCTGCTCTGTGCTTTTTTCCCTGCTTTGGTTACTGCTTGAAATCAACAGTAGAGATGTTCGTCAGCCTGTATACATTGTTAAGCATTTCAAGTATGCTGTGCATCTGTGGACTACCGTATTAACACTTTCTAAAACTCTGTTCTGTGTATAATGGAATTTTGGCTGTGTGATTCTCTAGTTATACATTTGCTTCCACCATATACAAACCTGTCACTTGGCAAATGATCTTGGATGCTTCCCTGTTCTTTTTCAGAGAAGAGAACCTTTCAAGAGAAAGAATGAAAAGAGCTCAAATTACTTAGCTAAGTAAAATGAAGATTCAGAGCGAGGTGATATGATTGCTGTCTGTAAATGCGTGAAGAACCTGAACATCCAGAAGGAAGGAAGTTATTTAGGCCCAAAGGCAACGTTGGCACAAAGTCAAATGGATATAGATCGGCCATCAGTAGTCCTACGTTGGAATTCAGAAACTTTCTAGCTGTCAGAGGTGGAAGGTTCTGTAACACATTCTGACTGGTATTTGACCCCCAGAATCTCTTGCTAGTTTTAAAATATTGAAGCTTAATACTTTTAGGAATGAGTACATGATACTTTGACTTCCTGGCAGAAAGGAAGGGGAAAGGGAGGAAGTGAAAGAAGAAGGGACTGGATGATTAGAATGTCCTGCTTTCCATTCCTGTCTTGTCCTCTGTCTTCATCCTTATTTGGCAACGGAAACTTACTGAGTGGAGGAAGAAAAAGCTTATAGCATGAGGTATAGGGCTTTAAGAAGTATGCGTCTGAGTCCTGATTCTCACTTGACTCTTCTTTTTTGCTTTCTATTTTTTTTGTTTTATCTGGCAAGGTAGTATAAAGAAGAGTTAGGGTACTTGCAATTTAAATACACGTATAGTGAATATTTTAATGAGAATTTCACAGTTTTTTTCTCTTGACAGCCTTTTTTTGTTATTTGTAGTGATTACTTTAATTATTTGTACAGGATGTTGTGCTTCTCTCTGGGGCCTTCCAAATCCCTAGCTACTCTGCTGGACAATAGACAGCTTAGTAGAAGATTTTCCTATGCTGTGAGCTTCACTTCTGTTTTTGACACTTCCTGCTGAGAAACAGTTGCACGGAGAGACTTGAACCTGTGCTGTTGTTCTTGAGCGCCGTGTTGCTTCAGATCATCACAACAAAACCAAGATGGTGTTGGCCAGGCGTGGGTTTAATTTCATTCTGGTACTTTTGGAGCTGCGCAGTTATACCTGTGCAGAGATTTTGCAGAGAAAACAGGGGAAAGGCAAAAAAAAAAACTGAAGGAAAATTAATACAAGAAATACTTCTCTTTTGACTGAATATGCTGGGATAGTTTACTGCCTGAATAGCCATATGAAACAAGAACAAAATCTCTACTTTATGTTCCTTTCAAACTTCTGACCACCTGTCCCTTTGAATATCTGAAAGTTGTTACCTAATTTCTGTGTTTCTTTAAATCCAGTCTAGACCCAGTACATGAAGTAGAAGCTCTGCAAAGAAGCAGGAGGGTAGGTTTAAGATAATGCTGCTTTCTGTATTACAATAGGGGTTTTTTACGTGAAAAGAAAGTTACTTTATGTCATTCTTTAGTCACATCTTTGCAAAAAAAGTAAGCAGAGGTAAGGGTCATATTTCTAACAAGAAAGTTAATTTGATATAAAATGCCAAAGAGGGTAAGGTAAAACTAGTTTTTGGCTTGCTGTAGGTTGTCCATTGAATGCTGGATAAGGCATGTGTGGTGGTATGCACAGACCATGCTGAAACAGAAGTTCCACTGTCTTGTCTCAAATAGAATTTTATATTGAGGCACATATGGTAGGTGTTTGGGTTTTTGTTTGTTTTATTTTGTTGTTTGTTTTTGTGGTAGTCCCCCCAGCCCCCGTGAAAACATAACATTAAACAGCCACCTAACTGTTCTCTGGCATGGCAGAACAGAATAGGGGCACCTTACGTTTGTTCCCCAACTTTGGTCTCTGCTGATTTCTTTGAGACACTAAGTCTTACAGTAGCTCATCACCGAATACTTCAACAGCTGATGCTATTAATACGTTATGGGCATGTCAGATTCGTCCTGATTTTTAACTGCTTTGGCTTCTTAAAAGTGATATTTAATGAGATCCAAATAGATGCTTGATCTTTTCTTAATTCAGAACGAATATCTAGACATGACTAAGTTACTTAAAGCACTTTTAACTGAGATGGCACAAAATGCAAGAGTTCTATAGTTACAGCCTTATAACTTTTTAAAAAATCAGTACTTTTTTTTCTGTTCATCAACTTATTGTCTGTAAGTGAGACTGAATAATTAATTTTGAAGTGTTCCACTGATCTCAGGAATGTGCATTAAAATTTATTAGTTAAAATGTGCCTGTCCAGAAGTATACATATAGGAAAAAAATAATTAAACCTCTGCTTTGAGATCCTAAATTACATTTAATGCGATAGAATGTCTTGGCATATAATGTAGAATGTACTCACAGCCTATTTTAGATGTACTTACTTGAGAAAATGAAATAAGTAGTCAATACGACTTACTTTGTCATAGAGTACAGCAATCCAATGAGCCACCAAATGAGCATTATAATTGTTTATTTTAGTTCATTTGTCTGTCATGGAAGAGATTACTGCTGCAGTTAAGAATGTGTATTAATGTTTGTCACTGCTTAAAACTTATATTTGCGGAAGAGTCACTTTATCATTACTTTTCCTGTACATCAGTTACATTTGGATGTTTACAAACTAACTGCTCCAAAGCCTTGCTTTTTACTTTGGGTAAATAACGACAATTTCCCTGCTTCTGGTATTACAGCTTGGACCTTCCAGAAGTGCCTGGAACTTTAAATATAAAAATGTAAGCAAATTTTTTTGAGTGCTGCTGACTTTTTCTTGTGCTGTGTAAGCAGTCACATTGAAAAGGTGGTTGGGATTGAAACTTTTTTTTTTAATCTGTTTAAAACTAATTCCAAAATATACAAATGGTGTATGTGTTTAAACAACAACTGATGTCTCCCAGACCAAGCCTAACCTGCGGTCTCTGCTCTGGGGAGAGAGCCCAAGCAAATCTCAGATGTGACATAGCAGCATATAACGTGAGGTAGAATGAGCGGACCAAGATTATATTGTGGGTGAGGAGGACTAAGAAGAGAATGAAGAACACTTCTGTCTTGTGTTTATTTAGATAAAAATATAAAGGAAAAAAAAGTAGGACGTGGAATTTGCATCTGCCTTTTATATGCTGTGAACTACTGGGTCTTTGAGAGGTACTTAAAAAGATAATGTCTGTAGGTCTTTACCACCTTAGTAACTGTATTTCTTTAATGGTCATGACCTGAAAGAAAGTCCAAAAACAACTGTGAGTGAAAACAGGTCATCAGGCCTGGTGCTGTTGTTATTGGTGGTCTTTATGCCCATGATGAGCAGTTCTGGGTTTTCTCTTTTTTTAAGTCCTAACTATAGTACATCTGTGCCCTAGAACTGTTCAACCAAAGAGTAATTCTGTAAAAGTGGATGAGAACTGCAGTATTAATTAGTCAGCTTTTTCTTGTTGCTTCTTGCTGTTTGTTCTGTTTAGGTTGCATTCAAGGTCGTGCATTTAAGGAAGTCCCTGAATAACTGGCATGACCTCTGAGGGCAACTGCCTGAGTTTGATAGTCAAAGAAGGGTTTGGGAATTAATGCAAAATTGGTTTGAACTTCAGTTTGTATTACAGTTTGCAAAATAAATAGTTGCTTACTTGCTTTTGATTTTTGTGTTTTCCAATATTTTTCTCAAGGGAGCTTTACCTTGGGCTTTGTAGGAGTAGAAGGGCAGATTGTCTCCCATCCTCTGTAGTGTGGGGTTTTTTGTTTTGTTTTGAGGTTTTTGGTCTTGAAGTTTGCCTTGTGAAATGGAGTGGCATGAGGGGAGCAGCAGAACCAGTGGGCTATTCCCCAGTAGACCTCGTCCCAAGAGGATTTGTCCTCCATGGAGTAATGTTTTTGTCAGTTTTCTTGTATGTGAGTTTAGATGAAATGGAAGGAAGATTTTCAGAGTTGTTAATTTTAATGCTTGCTGGGTTACTTCTGCCTTTGTTTTGGGGGAATTTTTTTTTCTTTTTAAAACCAAAAAGCCTCTGAGGAGGGGCAGCCTCTTTATGAAATTCCTTTGGTTTCAGAGGAGCTTCACGTGTGTGTATGTAGTGTCCTGGAATTTCAAGACTGATCTGGCTGGATTGCAGTTGCATTGAATATGTACGTGGAATTACTGCAAACTTGGTAAATATTTTTTAAGAGAAAAATTTCAGAAACTTTTCTGTTTTTTCGTTTCCTACTAGCAAAGGATTAACTAAGCTTACAAATACATGTGGTATGAGAGAATGTGTTTTAGGCAGGCGATAATAAATGCTAGATAATTCCAAGAAAACCATGAGCCTTTTGTTATTCACTAAGTCTTTCAAATTTTAATTAAAACATACTCATAGTGTTCTCTTTAAATGTATGTGAACCTGTGCATAGTGCTTCATTGAATTAGAAATAACATTTTAATAATACTTCAGAAGCTAATAGAACACATGATCTTTTACAATGAAATAGCATTAAGTAAGAGCCTGCATCACCTTACTGACTTCTTCAGCTTGTACATCCAGAAGTAATAGAAGAAACTTACAGCTAAGTAACCTACGCAGCTAGTACAGAAATTAATGCAAGTGACAAATTGACCTGTGCTGTTCTTACTTGATAGGCAGGTTTTAGTTTACAATTATTGTAGGGAAGGTTTTAAGATGCTGAATACTGAGGTAACAGTAAATACTAAGTCTTGTTATGTACTTACTCTTATCTTTAAGTGTAGTGACTGTAATGGAGGCATCCTTTAGTTATTGTGATGTCATCTTTGTTCCAAAAGCTTAAATCGGTTTAGGAGAGTTAAATAAAAACTGAGTGTTAAGACTAGATCTTGCATTCCAATGAGTTGAAAGGTGGGGAAAGTGCAGGCTGTGAGTATGGATCCAGCGACTTCCCCTTTTTTGTCCTTTACAGCACCAGTTCTGCATCACAATTGAGCACCTGCAAGATCCTGCTCCTTCTGAAGAAGTCCTCTCCTCTCCTTGCTGTGCCCATGTTTTCCCGATGCTTCTTTTCTTGTATCAGCTCTTACAGTGAGATGTGCGAGCTTATCTGACTGAGAACTTACCCACCAAAGACGCCCCGATTAGTTTTTGGAGGGCTATTGTCTTGTGCTCGCAGCAGCCGCATGATGAACTTAATCAGGGAAATAATATGGCTGAAAAATTGCAGTATTTTTTTAGTTAAATGCGTCAGTTATCTGAATTGGTTACTCTGGAATGAATGGCTGGGGGCAGAATGAGGTAGAGCCACTGCCTTTGGCAAGAGCCCAGGCTTTTGCAGGATTAAGTGACAGTATACTCAGAGCCTGAGATATACTGTTGAGAGATGTTGAAATTCAGTAATTACAACAATTTCGGAGTAGCACATCTTTTAATTGAATAGTCTCAGGTCTCTGTCTCAAGAGGATCAGATTACTTCTGAGATTTTCCAGTGTTACCTAGTAGCTGACGAAGGCTTAAAAAACCCCCCAGAACAACATTGGAAGAAGCTAAGTAAACCCAATATGTAGTTGAATTATTTGTTTGGTATAACAGTGCTACTGTTGTTGATCTGGGCAAAGGGTCTTTGCTTTAGCAACTGGCTTGGGGAAAAAAAAAAAAACACAACATGAAAATTTTGTGGCATTTACGTTAGAAAAAAATATCAGCCAGTTATTTGAGTGGATATTGATGGAAATATTTCAGTGTATACAGGAGAAACATTCTGAAATGAACTGGGGGAAGAATTTTATGTGTGGCAAATCTAGATGTTCTATTTAAATATTAAGTTCTAAATTTTCCAGTAAAAAAAGCTCCCCCTCCAACTTCTTGCCTGTGTTACCCTTTTTACAGCTGCATTTGTTCTCCTATCGTTACCCTGGGGATTGACTGGGCTTTATAAAGTGTACAGATTGCACTGCCAGAACACAAAAATGTCTCTTTGAGGAAGCAATGTTAGTTGGCAATATTAGTTTCTAGCTTGCTGAATTTTCGGGGAGCGGGTTCTTTCTTCCAAGGATTTTTTGACTTTTTTTTTTTAAAGGAAACAACGCGTGTTTTTTTTTTTCTGAAGACTTACTAATGTGTTGCTAGAAATTAGCAATCAGAGGATTTCTGATTTGATATATGTTCAATATTACTTAGACAAAATCTTCGTTATATTTTGGAATGAAATGTGCAAGGCTTTCTGCCAGTTGGTGCCCACAGGAATCAACAACTGGGAAAGACTAATTCACTGCTCGGTATCTCTTTGCAAACATCTGTTGAGAAGCTGTGTCATCCTGAGTCTTGTCTGAACAAGACGAGAGTGAATTCCTGCAGAACTTTTACCTACTGACAGCTGAGGATGTGGTCTTTCGCCTGGATTCAGTCACTTTGCAGGCGTCCAGCAGAAGGAATTATAAGTGGTGTCTGTGGGTGACACGTGTGAGAGGAGTAAGAATGGAAGCAGATTATTATTTTACTTCACAGTCTGAGAACTAGGACAGAAATGCTTCAGCAGTGTGTGATTCTTTGGATGAGAAAGTATCTTAAAAATCTACTTACAGGATTTTAAAACAAACTTTTGAAACTTCCTGGCAACTCTTCCTTCTTCCAGTGTGTTTTACAACTCTACATTGTTCTGTGCTTTTCTAGAACTTTTTTCAATGTGGTGGGAAGATGTGTCAGCACATTTAGTGTAGAAAATACAATAGCAGAATGCATTTTTTTGGGGGAAAAATGTTTTGTCTGGATATAAATATATGTGTGTATATTTATGTGTGTATATTTCTATATGTATTGGTACAGTCTATACATATATAAAGTAAAAATTATTAATTTATTTCACTGCTATACTGACATATGTTCTGTCCTAAGCAATCCATCCAAACCTTCGATCCATGGCTTTCTCTGAATCCCAGTTATGGTTTGGTCTTTTTTTTTTATCTGCACGTTCTGGCGATTTTTCTTTCCCAGTCCGTGATGTGTTAACTGCAGCTTTTGATGAAGTTTGTGCTGCTGTGCTCCTTGCTCAGCTCTTGCACAGAAGGCATCTGAATTCTAATCCTGTGTTTTTCAAGGGCCTTGTAAAGGATACTGTAACTTCATCTTTTTTATTATTGTAGTGTCTCTCAAAGGCTATGTGTCTACCACATAAGGGAGTCATGAGGATACTGTTACCGTTACTATTGCACATATTTATCCCTTGTATTATCATTAAATTTAACTGGTCGTTCAGAGACATGAAACAGTGGGAAAGCAGGGCTTGTGTAAATACATGTCTTGGCTGATCAGAATTTTATAACTTCTATTTATCCTCCTTGTTGTGTTTGAAATGCCTGATTAAATAAGTTGCTTTTTATGTCTATAAGGCAGTGTTAGTTGCCCTGTGGGTCTTGTTCCGGTTGTGTTTAGCACTGGCTAGGAAAAATCAGCAGTAGATGCGCAGATATTTATTACTGGATTTCTGGTTCTGGATATTAGATTCTTGAATTTCCTGATTTGAGATGGTGAAGTTTATTTGTGGCAAACTTCGAATTCAATGCTACAGTAAGTCCTGAGGAAGCCTTTTAACTGAGGAAAAAAAAAACAACACCCAACAAACCAGTTGCATTGTTTATCTACAGAGGTAGATATGCGCAAGGGGTGGCTGAGCCTTGCTGGCAGCTGCTGCTGCCACCCAGGATAAAGGGCCATAATGCCAAGTGGTGGCTGGGAACAGCTGCAAAACAAATCTGGTAGGAAGAGGCACCCATGGTGTGAATCTGATACCTGTCCATTTGTGCCACTGCTCGCATCTGTGGCTTTACTCTTTTTGAGCTCTTAGGTTCAATTCAAACGTGTTACTTGGCGTGCTATGGCTTATTTAAGAAAGAAAGTCTCAAATGTTTAACAGGGTAGTGGTTAGGCTGAAGCAAAAGAGGGAGGAAGCCTAAAGCAAAAATTCCTACCCGACAGCTCAGCCTGTAAGGAGTTTTTGTTGTTGAATTGTCCCGTTGGTTGGAGACTCAACAGGAGACTTCAAGTTGTATCGCTAGTCTCTTCTTTGAAATGCATGCCTTTCAGCTTTAGAAAAAACAAGAATTCTTACATTGAATTAGTCTAGCTGGATACTTTTTGGGACAGAACAGTACTTTTCTAATAGTTTTGTTTCACATATCTTTTACTAAGAAATAGATTTTAATCAAATTATCTGCCTCTTATTCTTACTGGGTAAGGGTTTTTTTTCTGGCAGTATTAAACCTCAAAATATGCCCTGCCATGTCTGTTGCTTCGTGGAAGTGGAACGGTGTTTTCAGATGTTAACGTTCATGCTAGGAATGAGCAGGTGTATTAGGCAGTCATATATCCCACCCAAAGGTGAGGGTAATTTATGAAGATCCTCTAACATGTTGTAAGAATTGAAAATAGGCAGGAATTGAAAAACAGTGTATTTTTCTAAAACAAGACTCCTTTGCATTTTTAGCAAGTTCGATCTTTTTGAGTTAACTGCAAGTTTTATGAGGCCGCACTGGAGTTAGCCCAGACATAGACACCTGTGCATTAAGCTATGAGACTACTGTAATTACTTTTATCTTCCACATTATTCTGTGAACTGCTCTTTGTTAAAGGAAAAATTAAATAAAAAAATCTGTCTTATTGCCTGAGTTTGGCACAGCCATGCAAAATAGTAGTCTGTCTCTTCAAAACTGCCGAATGTCTTCATGTTCCTAATACTTTATTTCAGCTCCCTGATTGAGCTTGTTCATGGAAATGTAGTGAACTGCCTGCTGTCTTCTCTAAATTGACAGTTGTGTGGGCTTGGGGAAAGCATTACTGTCACTGTTCTGGAAAACAACCCCCAAGCCTGTATCCTCATGTGACAGGAGATCTGAAAGTAAGTGTACTTCTTTATGCTTTCACTCCTACTAATTGTTCAGCTTGCAAAACTGATAGTAATAACTTTGAACAACTATTTGACAAATTACTGTTAAAGACTGTGTCAGGCTCTTTTCCTCTACCACATTTTTTCCCTTCTGTCTCTAAAGTAGACTTCAGGATTGAGTATAGCTTAACTGTAGCCTTTAGGGTTGAGTATGTGATTAACTTATCACTTATGTGAATTAAAAGAAATTCTCAAGGATTTGGAATATTATTAGTATGAAGTAAGAGTAAGGATTTGTTTTCTGGTTTTGTTTTGACATTATGTACTAGCAGACTTCAGGCAGCATTTCTCTTCTCGTTACTGGTTCGAAGAGAGCAAATATGCCATAAAATGCCTAGTGCATCTCTTCCAGGAGTGCTTTCTTTGGTGCTGGAGTGGCTGCCCCCAAAAGCATGAACTGAGAAGTCTCTTCTTGCCTTCTGCCCATCTTTTCATATAAGACGAGAGCACCCTGCAGAATTTGTTATTCATCCCTGCCCAACCTGTGCATAGGAAATCAGAGCAAGGAATCAGTATCCCATAATGCTAATACCTACAGTGCCCACCTGTGTGTGATATGCGTGTGTTTACAGTGGTAATAGATGACGGGGGTTTTGATGTTTAAAATGAAAGTTAGTTTGGGGGGGGGAAAAAACCCCACACACAAACAGAACAAAACCCCATGACCTAACCTTATGACAGGCTCAAAAAGTGACCTGGTAACCTGGTGAGGTGAGGGTATTTGCAACACATCTTGTTCATTCAGGAGTTTGAGGGTGAGGCCATGTCCACCTCTGGGAAGCAGAGAGCAGAACATCTAGTCCAGCAGTAACTAGAGGCGTTGCTGTGCACGTACTTCCATTTTTCTAAGCATCCGGTTTTGGCTGTTGAGAGGTGAGATACTGGGATAGGTGAGACAATTCTGAAGCATTTAGATGAGCTTCCATACAGGTGAGGGCTCACGGAGGCCAAAAAGCTCCCAGCATCCCATGCAGTGATTCTCCTTGGAAAACCCTTCTCGCCTCTGTGCTTCTCCACGAATTGGCTGCAGGAGGGGGGTGGATGTGGGTTCCCCCAGGATGTCAGATTGCAGTTGTCTTCTGGCCTCTGAAAGGTTGTGGTGTGTTTTGTGTTTTTTTTTTTTTTTTTGCAAAGCGTAAATGGGCAGGAGGAGGTGAATTTTCTGTGGTTACATCAGAGGGTTGTTGGTGTTTGGGTGCTGGGGTGTGGCTGGTAGGAGTCTGCACTCAGATTAAGTCTTGTGCTGCATTTTTTTTAAACTTTTGAGGTTACGGAAGTGCCGTGTGGCTAGGAGGAGGACACTGAACTGTCAGCATACTTCCTTGAGTACAAAAAAGTAGTAGTAATGTTGGCTTAATAGGAAGGGTCCTACCTGATGATGTGTGGGCAGAGATAATTCCATCTCTAGAGCACCTGGTACCTGGTGTGGCACTTGGAGGGGGAGAAATAAATAACCCCCCACAACTTGCTCTGAGTGTGTATTTGTTTTAACTTTCCCTTTGGTCTGGGAGAGAGAGGTCTTGTAGTAATTGTTTCTGAAGTGCAGTGGTTAAGACAGTACGCTTTCTACAGTGGTATTGCCTGCTAACTGCATATTTATCCACTTCTGGTAGCTGACTAAGAACAGGTTTACTGATAGTGTTCTGTGAAACTACGCTGTTTCTTTAACGAATGGAGAAAACAGCACTGACCTCCCTGCAGCTTCGTTCAGATGATCACATTGAGAGCTGGATTCTTTGCCCAGTGCAGTATGTATAGTATGTGCTTGGCTTTAAAACTGATAGCAATAAATTAAATGCTAACCTGTTGCTTTAGAGTAGTGCTTGGAACAGTGAAGCACTGAGGTGGTTTGATGGTTTCCTGCTTTGATGGAACTCTGGCAAAGGCGTAGCACTCTGACAGTGAAAAAACAACTCCAAGACTGCAGCAGGTAATGGTGATGAATTTTAATAGGAATCTTGGTCTCCTAATAAAAGTTTCATATAAGATTAAGTAACTACTCGTTCTCCTTCTGGAGGCAGACATTAGCACGTTCGCATGCTGCTACTTTTAGCTACCAAAGCTACCTTAACGTTTTCCTGGTGTCCTAGCGATGAACTGACTTAAGTGTTGCATCTCCTGTATTTGGTATGTTGGTTTAGTTTCATTTGTAAAACTTTGTATGCAATGATTTACTAATCCACCTCTTTCTGTATGTGCTTTGCACTGCAACTTGGCTGTCATGCTTTAATATGGTGAGGATCCAGATAACAATCGTGGTTACCAGTCAGGGGATAGTATTGTTTCAGTAGTTCAAGTTCAAAACAGAAGCTATCAAAGGCCTGCTGCCTAGAAATAGTGGGAGTAATTACCACCAACAATTTTAATGACAGATACTCTTTTTTTAATTTATCTACTTACATTTGAAATTGATTAATATTTAGTCCTTCAAGCAAAGGACCAGAATCAAAAAAATCTGCTCTGTCCTGGAATCTATCATTCAATTATCATAAAATTAACTGAAGATGTTATTTACAGTTAGTAATGCTGACAGTGCATTTATTGGATTAATAACTTTCACAAAAAGTCTTCAGATTAATTTACTTTACAGTTAGAGAATTGGTCCTGAAAAATTCAAGTGAGGTTTGAGGACTTTGTTGCTGTCATTGTCTTGCATGTCACTGCAAGTAATGAAAGTTTTACCATTGGAGCTTAGAACACTGGTGATTTTTGCTAGATGGAGAAACCTGATGTGCTGAGATTCATGGGACCAATACTTTTTCATCTGTGAGAGCCTTCGGAGTCTTCTGACTAGTGTTTGAGCAAGGACCCCAACAATAATTTATACTATCAAGTAAGGGAATGCCTGTGTTTTAAGTGAATTCCCAATTTATTGAGATTGAAACAAGCAACGTAAAAACAAAAAAAAAGCAAAAGTTTTGTGCAGACGTACATTAGACTGACATAGATGTGATAAATGCAATCTTAGCAAATTTTTTTTTTGCTATGAAGGGTCAGCATGACTGGGTTTCGTTTTGTCACACCAGAATTTAATCTGTTCCCAGTCACGTGCTCAAGCATCTCGTATGTGTTCAGGGACAAACTGAATAGTTGTTTTCTTCAAAACAGAGCGAGCAAAGCTGTGTTGCATCCTGTTTTGTGTCTCTAGTTTCTTTATTTTTCCAAATGAGCTACCCTGCCTTCTTCAGTAATCCCTAAAGTGACAGCAAGTTCCTTCTCAAAACTTGTAAATAAAGACAAAGATCATTTGTTGCTGTGGCTTACTGGACCAGATTTTTAAAGGAAACTGACATTTCCTGTTAAGGTCAGATTTGTTGTGGGAGAGTTTGGTTGCGTGTTGGCATTAAGTCTGTGTGCGGACTTCATAGTCTGTCTTGCTTGCTGAGGTCCTCTGAAAATCTGGTCCTATATATGAAAAGGGCATTCAATATTAAAGTATTTTATTGAGGAGTTTGATATATTTGATTTTTCAGAGACGTTTAAGTTAATCCAACAAAACTGTTGTTGCAAAGTTACTTGGACGTTCCTTCAAATTCTGTTATACACTCTAAATTGTCTGGGCTTCTTTTGAAAGAGAGATCCAGGTAGTGGATGCTGAGCTCTTGTCTGTGTGGTCCTGACTTCTTTAAAGCAGTGATACAGCATAAGAGATCTGTCTCTGCAGAAGTCTCATCCAATAAAACTGCCTCATTGATTTCATATGTTTTGTAGGCCATATTTCTGGGCAGTCATGATTTTGGTATAAGCACAGGGTAAAAGCAGGTCAAAGGTACCATGAAAAAGTTTATTTTCAGTGATTGAATGTGAACTATAAAGTTGCTCTACTTCTAATATAAAGAAGTATTTGAAGGATACTGTCCTAGTAAGCAGCCCCAAAAATACCAGGGATCTCTGTTCTCCGTTTCTGCTAGTTGTTTAGGTTTTTACAGAATAAAAAATAATCTGTACTTCCTAAAAATACAAATGTTTTAACATACTGATCAGTAAAAAAGTAATTATTTTATGCATCTGCCAAGTATATATAGAAAGCTTGCTTGTTGTTCAATCCCGCTACAACCAGCAAACCACGTGAGCAAGCAAGCATTATGTTCCCTGCCTCGCAAGTCATGGACCGGAGCACTACAGCTCCTCGCTGACCGCAGGCAGTCAGACCTGGAGAGTGTATCAGAGTGCCGTACTGTGTATCTCCTTTGAAAAACATGAGTTCATTTTCTCACAACAGCAGTCTTCTAGGGTGAAATACAGAGTTTTTATCCAGCATTCATTGTTACGGAGTTCACTGTAGGGAAGTAAGGGGTGCTTAACTCTGCTTCAATTTTTATATTACGTTCATAGTGTAAGACGAGCTAGTTCAGCTGTGTTCTAGAAAAGACACATGTTACCTTGACTTCAGGCTGGGATTTGGTTGCTTTACTGGGCACGCTTGAGTGGGGGTGGGGAGAATAATCCAGTGATAAATTTGCTTTCTGCTTTGCATTTTAGAAATCAGGTTTAAAAAATATGTCTGTGTATGGCTCATCTTTAAAACAGAGTCTACAAGTCAGATTAACATGAATGTTCCTATAAGCAATGATTACCTACATGGGGAAATTTCTCATCGTGGATACTCTGGGATATTTGTCGTACAATTGTATTCCAGGATGATTATACTGGTGTAAAGCATGGGATGGGGACAGAAATAAGAGTATGTTTCTCTCTGTAGGATAGCCTGAAAATGAAGTATCTGCACCAGAATGAAATTATTGTTATACTAAGATAGAGACAGTTATGATTGTATAACTATGGTAGAATAAGTATGTCAAAATTTACTGTGTAAGACTTCTGGTTTTGAGCAGCATTGCCAAATTACATTTGCCCAAGGTGAGTGTTTTGTGAAACTGGCTCACAAGCGTAGCCTGGCGATCTTATGCTTGGACAGTTAAAATGTCAGAATAACAGACCGAGCAGAACTTCCCTTTCCACCAAAGGTCTCATTCTGTTTCCTCTATTTAGCTCTTGTAAGCATTATCACTTCCTACGTTAGCTTAGCAATTGCGTCCTGTCTAACATATTTAAACTGATAAATGACGTAGGAGTGCATCATCCCTTAAGCTTTCAGAGTGGTTGTGTAGTAAGGTAGAGCTGTGAATACTTACGTTGTTTATATTTGCCTTTATTAAACCTTACATACAGTCAAACAAAGGTTACTATTCTGCCTGAAAGTGCAGTCTCCTTAATGAGTTGAGGGTTTTGTCCTATAATTCTGTCTGAGTCTGGGGCTTTTTTGTCATTGCTTCTTGGACAATCCACCTTGTATCTTCTGAACTGACCAGCACCTTGCTGGGCATTTGGAGAATGACTGTACAGCATGTCTTGAAAGTGGACATTTTATGAAGTGATGAATAGAAATCGTTTTCTTGATTATTGGGTAAATTTGATTTATTTTTTTAATGGGAAATGGTTTAGGCTCTGAAGAAGTAGATTCTGTTCCTCAAGTTTTTAATCCTAGCAACACTGTATTCTCTGGGAACATTGAGTTAAATTTGGCTAAGCAGAACAGATACATGCTGTTAAATACTTACTCTTGCAGCAACTTACTGCAGTTGGAAGCTGGAAATTTTAAATGAGCTTTTGAGTTGCCGTATTATTGGAATGAAACATTTTCACAGGATCTGAATTTTAAAAAAGAATCTTCCTGGGAAACCGAGCTTCTGTCTGTAGCCCGAAATGTAACTACTATTTAAACCTTTGTATTGCTTAATGATGTTAAACCTAGGTTTCTGGTAGATATGCTCTTAAACAGAAGAAAGAGTAAGCTTAAAACCTTTGGGCTGTTTCCTTTCCCCAGTTAAACTGCAGAAAAAAAAAGATTTCTGTTTTCAGTGGCCATGTTTTTGATGCATGTTTGGCTGTGCTTCATAACTTTTTACTGTTATCGAAGTAAGAAGCTTCTGAATGGATTATTAGTTATACAGTTATGTGAAAATCAGTAGATGAAACATTTAGACAAATACCACAGTCCTTGAAAACGCGAAACTAAAAATAGTGTGGAGTGATGTGCTGTGATTCATGAGATCTCTGATCAGAACTGCTGAGTCATTAAGGCACTCCTGTAGATAGTGAAACTTAACATGCATGAGTTAGGACAGAACCTCAAAGATGGGGAAACTGGGTATCATCTGTTTGTGTTTGCCAGTGTTTTATCTGGAGTAAAATACTGTTTACTTAAATCAGAATTCCAGTAATATATGACTCTGATGGAGATGACTGTATGAGTCGGGTCCTTCTATGTGATGTGTATAGGTGCAAAACTGTGGTGGATTTAATCTCTGACCTCAATGCTCTATTGCTCTTGATCTTGCAACACTGCTGGGTAAGCTCAAACAGCTTAATAACCAAGCTGTTCTTTCCCTGTTGTACAGGACAAATTTGGAAGCACTTCAGAAGAAGCTGGAAGAACTAGAGTTGGATGAACAGCAACGGAAGCGCCTTGAAGCTTTCCTTACCCAGAAACAAAAAGTTGGAGAGCTGAAGGATGATGACTTTGAGAAGATCAGCGAGCTGGGAGCAGGAAATGGCGGTGTGGTCTTCAAAGTATCTCACAAGCCTTCCGGTCTCATAATGGCAAGAAAGGCGAGTGCCTCAAAAATAGGAATTCAGGGATGATTTTTATTAAGGAGGTTGTCTCTGATGAAATACAGTGACTTTATTTAGAGAGATAAGTGATGATCACACACACACACAAAAGACTTTCTAATGCCAGCTTTCAAAAAGTAGGAAAGATTGTACTTGCTTATCCTAAGCTTCCCAGTTTTTTAGAAATAGTGTCCCATGTATTAGTAATGAAAGGATAGGTGTTCATTCCCCCTTTTTCTTCTTTTTTTTCCTCTCCCC
>VZSC01003553.1:432918-449636 GCA_013398225.1 Steatornis caripensis | reverse complement strand
ATTTTGACAAATACAGTCTTTTTCAGCTGGGTATATATCTTTCAAAGAAAATGTGGTAGACGCACTAATGAGTAGAAGGCCTAAAAGAAGTTACTGAAAGGTATAAATTAGAGAAAAGTGACAATATCCTGTATTCTGGGTCACAAGTGTAGAGGAATGGAAAAGACACCACCTGTCCTAAGATGATCCTTCACAGCTGCAGACCAGAAAAGGGCCTCTGGATGATACTGGAAAAAATGAGAACTCAAAAAACTGGGAATGATGGAATATATTGGCGTACAGTGACAGCTCCTGTTTTGTAGTTTCATCATGGGGTGCAGGTGCCTTCTGTGCAAAAAGATACTTGTCCTTCTGGCAAGAGTAGTTTTGAGTGATCCAGCTTTGTGCTTTACAACAAATAGCAGTTGTGACTTAGTTGGTAAGAGAACTGGGATTTTTTTTTTTTACTGAAGTAGTTTGATGTTTTAATTCTTATTTTGTTTATGTGAGGAGTTTTCACTTTCTCTCAGTATCCCTTGGAAGGAAATGCATCTCTCATACTGCCTGATAATTTCTGTTTTGGTACCTCATGCCTCTTTGTGGAAGTTCCTTGCACAGGTGGCACATGTTACGAGGCAGTGTGTCAGGACATATCCCATTGGCCTGTAGTGGGTGAGATGGCTGGCAGGCTGATGTTGTTCATGGGAAACGTAACCTAGCCTTTGGGTAGAATAAAACACAGGTCATGCTCAAATCTCAGACCCCACTGTTATGCTACACTGAGAGCGTCCATTTTTTAAGTTGAGAAGCTGAAAGACTTCAGGTATTTCTTTTTTATACAAAGAGTACATGGTCATCTTCAGCTGAAGGAAAGTGTGCATGTACTGACTTTAAGAATAAACCGTGCTCAGTACACTGACAGTTTGGAGAGAAGCAAAGAAAAATGCCCGCTTCTGAGGTGTGAGAACTATGAAATGTACAAATCACTGAGGTTTTCTTAAACTAAATCAATTTAATTGATTTTATTTTTCCACCTACTGTGAGTTTAACAGGAAATCTTGCCCCAACTCATTAATATTTGATACAACTGAGATGCTTGCTGAACTGCAATTTTTCTTTCATCTATTGACTAAAATTTTATTTCCATGATGTCTCTTAATTTTCCATTTCACAAAAGAAATATACTTCCTGTATTGTATGAGATTAGCAGTCGGGTGGAACAAAGTATGTTATGTAATATCATTAGAGTTAGATGCAGTTTGGAGAGTTTTTAATTTGAGGTTCAGATCATTCCTTCTACTAATGCTTTACAAACACCTGTGCAGATAATTTTCAGCAGCTGCTTCAGAGTCAGTATGTCTTTGACACATTTCCTTTAGACATTTGTTCATGGATTTTCTTCAGTATAAACGAGCTTCAGTTTCTGAGCTACCCATAAAAAAACAGATAAGTAAAAAAAAATGTGCTGGAACAAAAAGTTTCTGATAGTAAAGTATTTTATGAAAAGAAGAGATGGAAATCTGACCTTTTGATTGGTGGTGCTGTTTTCAGCTTTCTCATACGATATTGTAGTGTTTTCCCTTTGCCACTAAGAAAATAAGTATGGATTATTTTACAGTTAAGTCATAGAATACTTCTGGTTGGGAGGAGCCTCCGGAGGTCGTGTAGCCCAACCTTCCTGCTCAAAGCAGTGTCAGCTATGAGATCAGAGCAGGCTGCTCAGGGCCTTATCCAGCTAGGTATCGAAAACCTCTTTGAACAACCTGTTCCTTCTGAATGGCACTTTGTCACTAAGAAAATAATAAGAGTGGATTATTTTACAGTTAATTCATCTAGAGATCAAGCCGGCTATTCGAAACCAGATAATTCGTGAGTTGCAGGTTCTACATGAGTGCAACTCTCCATACATAGTGGGCTTCTATGGAGCGTTTTACAGTGATGGAGAAATCAGCATTTGCATGGAACATATGGTAAGTGCATATAAATCTGTCTTAGCTTGAAACTATTAACAGACTG
Source organism: Steatornis caripensis (assembly GCA_013398225.1). Lineage (NCBI taxonomy): Eukaryota > Metazoa > Chordata > Aves > Caprimulgiformes > Steatornithidae > Steatornis > Steatornis caripensis. The sequence goes on along the minus strand of VZSC01003553.1, from coordinate 447,641 downwards.
TTAACGCAAAACCTGAGTATCAGCAGGACTTAACAAAGTAGGCCTTTCTGCATGAATGAAGAATCAAATACTGTTTCGGATTTACTCTGCAAATCTGAGGCTGGGATTGATATGATCTGTTTTATCCCCTTCTCCAGTATCTGCTCTGCTGTAGAAGTCTAAGCTGTACAAATGTAGCCTCCCAATTACTTCTCATTTATCTGTGGTCCTTNATACTGTTTCGGATTTACTCTGCAAATCTGAGGCTGGGATTGATATGATCTGTTTTATCCCCTTCTCCAGTATCTGCTCTGCTGTAGAAGTCTAAGCTGTACAAATGTAGCCTCCCAATTACTTGTCATTTATCTGTGGTCCTTTTTGGTTTGTTTCATTTAAAAATATTTACACAATTCTGCTACTTAGACACTTGTTCTGGTTGGGTTTAGTTTTGTTTTTATGCAGAATGGACCAGATCACTCTGATACTACAGCTGTGTAGTCCTTAGCAGCTATGATAATGAGAATCTAGTTCATTTGTGTTTAGATGAATCCATATTTTGTCTTTTTTTCCCGATTTTACAGAAAATGCAAACATAAAGAATAGTGCACAGGAAGTAAACAAGCCCAGAAGGATCTTGTACAGCTTTTTTAATGCTAATAATATTTTAAACCATGTTTCACTTTAATAGAAAAGTACACATTCTTCTTGACATCTGTTTGTCTTTCTCTAACCATATGGAACCAAACACTACAAGTAAATTTTCTGTAATTAAAGGTCAGTCAAATTTTTTGCCTCTCTTGCTTAGTAGAGGACGTTTTTAACAATATGAAATACAGTAAATCTAAAGACCTTTTTGTTAGTTCCCTGACAAAACTGTTTCTTTGGAGAGGAACATTTTTTCTGGAAAGTACATGTGATTGTTTTAATGCTTCTCTGGCCTTCTCTTACGGAAATTTTTAGAAGAAATCGATGGTTGCCTAGGAACGAGCGATCATGATCCAGTTTTTAAGCATGTGCTAGCCGAATAGAAGGTGTGCATACCCCAAAATACAAATGACTGTTGGGAATTATAAAGGAAGTTAGTTTCGCAAAATTGAAAACAATAATGAAAAATAAGAAAATAGATGTTAAAAATTACTGTCTGGGTATTGTTTCAGAATAGGTTGTTAAATATCACAAATGTGCACATCTACAATTGCTAAAACGGTGTCCGTGTTGATGCACACTAAAGGAGAGATGGTGGTGGTATATAATTACATGTAGAAACAAAAGGCCTAAAGAATCTCAGTTTATTAATGAGAAAATTAACAGGAGTGATCAGGGTTTGCAAATCTCTAAACAGGGAATAATATATCTGACAGGAGACATCTCTTCGATTTAAGAGAAGGCAGTTTGAAATCTGGTGTTTTGGTACTGAATCTGGTCTGGATACAGTCAGACTGGATACAAGATTTTACACACAGAGCAATTGATCAACGAGATATGAAATAGAAAGAGAAGGTGGATTATTTAAATTGTAGTCGTAATTAAGCCATTAAGCTGCCGGCTTAATGCAGATCATTGTGTGGAAGTTTTTGGTCTCCTTTTGGATAAAAGATTAGATGAGAATCTACATTGTCTTTTTTGTACATATCTTTCTTTCAGTTACTGCCAGTCTGAATTCTTATTTTTAGCAGTGAGTTACAAAACATAAGTACTAATATGAACAAGAAGTTGGAGGTGGAAAAGGCATAGAACTTGAAGATTTGAGTGTTTGATATTTTTAGGTACGTAAATTCAAAATCAATGCATAGCTTTGCTTAGCAGCAAGTATTTAACAGGCAAAAGGATCGGAGTCTGCTCCTGAAAGACACTGAAGATTGCAGCCAACGCTAGGCAATTTAATTGTATTCAGCCTCTTCCAGGATAGGAGCTATTCCTCAGGGAGAGTGGAAAAACAAAAATATTTTTTTTCTGTATTAAATCTTTGTTGATATACTGGTGTCTCAGCAGAGACAGCTGTCCAGAAATGCAGACTGGTTATCAAAGAGATTGATGTAGACATGTTTTTTTTCTGTTGGTGTATTTTTAATCAAGTGTGGTGTATGTGGGTATGTGTTTTACAAAAATACGTGATCAGGTAAGTATTTATATACTTCTCATAAGAGTTTTAGATTTTAGTCCTCAAATAGTAAGACTTTGCGTTTTAGCTTTTCTCTTTACATGTGTAAATGGTGATGAAAACTTCCAAAGCATAGGTTAAAGCAGAAGGTAATTAATTTCTCAATTTAGATTTTTATCTTAAGTACTGGGATATAGCAAATGCTGATCCAGACAATAGGATACTGTTTTTTAATTTAAGAAATAACTTTCTAATTTCTTCTTTGGCTGTATATTTTCTGTTCTAGAGAATCTAAACTTATGCACAAGCTATTGTTGGATTGGTTGCTAAAAATAAAGTAGCTTTTTTTACAGTTTTCCTTCTCAAAAGCTCTTAGCAACAGTGGAATATATTTGACTTTGCTGGGGGTGTGTGTGCATGCATTCAATTTATTTAACCTAATAAGATTAGTAAGACCATTACTTACCATGAAACTTTAAAAACATTTCTTCCTATTTTGGTTCTCTGAGAGCAGTGCCAAATCAACCCTCCCTCCTTGGAAGTTGACAGAGTCACCCCAGATACGCAGAACTAAGAGAGACCAACTGTCTCTGTGTAGGATCTCATCCCAGAGATGAGGGGAACAAGGATCTGGGTTTAATGGTGATCATGGGGTGCCACTAGCACACGTGATATTCAGCAAGATAACTCTCTCTCTCTCTTCCAGTGTGATGAACTTTCATCCTCGTAATCGGGATCATAAGATCTTCTATGCGGCTTCAGTCCTTGTTATTACTTTGTCTTGGGAGGGGGATAGGGTATCACGGTGTGGCTGTGGCAAGAAAAAAACATGCATGTTACTGCAGTGGACTGAAAGTTACAGAAATCTGAAAAATTCCTAATGCTTGGTTGACAGCTGTTTGAGGACAGTACTTCCTTAACAAGATCCAAACCATGGAAGTACTAGTATGGAAGTTCATTGTGTGAAGTGTTTATTTGAGTGGATGTTGTTATTGGCCAAATGTTTGTTTAAAATAAACATAAAACTGACTAATTCGTACTGGGGAATGATTTATTTCTTTCAGATTTGCACCATAACAATGGTAAATCAGACTGCAGTCCTGTTTAAAATGTTTTAGGGTAATTTGATTAAAGCTTGACTATTCAAACATTTATTATTAGGATGGCGGCTCCTTGGATCAAGTACTGAAAAAGGCTGGAAGAATTCCAGAGCAGATACTGGGCAAAGTTAGCATTGCGGTAAGTGTGTTCATCACTCCCAAAGGTTGGAAGTGGGTACACTTGTGTCTTGGTGTGGTAATGCCAGATCCGGGAAGCTGCCACTTCAGTACTGCGGGATGTAGGAGAGAGAAATATTACCGGCTTTTTGAGTGTGGTGCTTTCTTTTAAAAAGCAGTCGTCGTACTTTGTCATTATTTGGTAGCTCAGGGCATTGGAATGAGTAACATGTGCTAATTTGTTTGCTTTTATTTTCTGCTTTTGTATCAGTTGATGCTTCTGGATAAGAACAGAATTAACATTTCATTAAAAAATTTTGAATGTTACCTTTTCATATCTATTGTGCAACAAGCTCTATGTGCAAAACTTCCAGTAAGGGGTTGGTTGATTTTGTTTTTGTAGTCTGAGCTGGAGTACAACTTAAAACAAAATACCGATTTGCAGTGATTACATCTAGGGATTTCTGTTAGGTTGCGTTCAGCTGGAATTCTTGTACAGACAAAGCATGCAATTATCTCTTCTGTTTCATAAATTAAGCTTTTTTTCTTGTATTTGCCTTTAGGTAATAAAAGGACTCACATATCTGAGAGAAAAGCATAAAATAATGCACAGAGGTGAGATAAAATTTTACATTGTGACTCTTCTTGAATATAATTTTTATTCAAGTTAAATATGTGCTTTTCTATGATTCTTTATGGTTCAATATGACTTTGATTCAGAGAGTTTTTCTTGGATAGTGTAAAGCAAAGTTTTGTTTTTTTTTTTAAATCCAAATCTCTGACTATGGCTATCATGTGTCTTCAACTTCTGCTATCTTACTGCAGTTTATCTGGGTTTATAATCCATGCTTAATCCCCATATGCTTGTATTATACATGCACACAGAATTTCTGTCCGTATTTGAAACTACTTGCTGCCAGCATGACTTGGCCCATGGGAAGTATGTGCTACAGCTGTGACCAGAAGTACTCCCTCTGCAGTGAAGACAGGAGTATGTTGAAGGACCCAAGTGTTTCAATCTCTATTTCCCTTAAATACTAAATAAGTTTTCCTGCATTTTCTGGGACGAGAAGAATGCTTGTTCAAAACAAAAGTATGTGATAAACTTCTAGGTAAACACAAACAGGTACGGAAGCAGAGGCTGCAGTCTTGGACAGTCCTTTGCTCTGAAGAAGCTCTCAGACATTTCTTCTTGCAGCAGTGTCAGTTGGGCCAAGTTAACCTGTGCCTAGTGTAGCTGCGGTGAAGATAGACCCTATCTAGTGTAGTTGTGGGCAGTATCTTTCTTAGAGATGTCAGCACTTGAAATGAGGCAACGTGTATGGAGGTGAGCTCTTCATGTAGTTTCCATTCCTGTACTCAGTTTAGAGAGAAAGAGAAGCAGAAGGCAGTTAAGATACCTATGAATAGCATTTTGTAATGGCATAATTAACTCTGTGAAGAAAACTGTATTAAAAAAAGCATTGTCCCACTGTATCTATTTTTTCATTGCACCTGCTAGTCTTTTGATAGTAACAGATCTATTAAGTGTGACAACAAAATCTTTGGAAAGATTCACAATTAAAAACTGACCTAAAATTAGCTTTGGAGTTCAACACTCATTATTGCCATTAAAACTTTAAAAAGAAAGTCACTATTTCTACCAACTGCCTTACATTCAGATGCTATTTATCGACAGCTATCACACAGAATTGCATGGGTTTTTTTATACTTAAACAATTTTAAATACATGGTGAAGCTATGTAAAATAAGTATGTTGCTTCTACATTCCTGGGGTTTTTGGTTTCTTCATTGTAAAATAAATGCACTGCCTTATTTTCAGCTTATAGTTGCCTGTTTTAAAATCCAATCCTTTCATTAATCTGTTGCATCTTTTCTAAAAAATAATGATACTTGATAAAGTAATAAATTCCTTTATTCCTGACATGAGTGTAAACCAAAGACTGGAGATGGAGCATTTTGTGGTTTTGTTTGAATGGCACTATTCACTGTAGTGATCATGCAATATGCATAAACCATGCCAACTGTTCAGTCAGTTTTGTGCCACGTGCCATCAATCTTCAGATTATAAAAATATATTCATCAGACACTAATATGTGTCTGAGTTTACATTTGTTGGCCGGACCATAAAGAGTAGTTAGCAATCCTAGTTTATACAATCTGTTGTAGGATTATCTTACACATGAAGTAGACTGTGTTTACGTGTTTATTACATGTTTCTCTTTTGTTTTATTTGTTTTTTTAACAATCAAATATAGCTCTCTTCTGGAGAAAGGAGGCTGGAGGTAGACTCTGTAAAGATTTCTGATGGTAGTTGCAAAGTTGTTTGTCTCTGTTCAGAGCATAAGGGAGGCTCCTGGGAAAGAGATCATCTTATTTTAGGGCATACTGGAAGAGTGACTGTTGTATCTTGTAGTTCTCAATTCAGCCACAGCAGCGGTTTGTTGTCATGTTGGTTGGTTGCGGTTGGTTTTTTTAAGTTCTTGCTCATCTGGCTGCAGAGACAGCAATATTATTTTACAGTCTGTAAATCTGATAAATCCAAAATAAAGCCCTTCTGATCTTGTTTAAGTGCAGCTTAACCTCACAGTACTTGCTTGCTACATCAGAGATTGCACTTTAAGTGCAGAGACCAACAAAAGTTCCTCTTCTATGTTGCTTCCAATGTTTTCCAGTTCCATGCTTTCCAATGGAAAAAATGTAATACCTGAAAAGTGTGTAGACTTAAATGGTGTCATTAGGGTTTAGTGTTGTCAGAACATCCTTAGATAGTCGTGTCTGAATGTTAAGCATGGCTTCAGAATGCAAGAATACAATTGTAAATGTACTGACTTTGCTGCTAGTTGACAGATGCTTGGCCTCTTTGTAATGAAAAAAAAAAAAAAGAAACTTCATCCATTATAGTTTTACTTTCTTAGGCTTTTCTCATGTCTTATGTGTTAAGAGCTCTTGGAGTCATATGGCCTTGGGTTAAGGATGCTACATAGTGAAGCCAACACGAAGCCAGGTCTTCTAGTGTAAGAATGGCAATGTGTTATCCTGGGAAAACCTGTGTAGTGCAGGTGGAGCTTTTTCTGGCAAAGTTAATGCTTTTCTAGACTGCCTCTTTCATGAATACCAGCTGAAATAAATAGTACTAGTAAAAGCACATTTCTCCTGATATAACTCAGTCAGCATTATTTTGGTGACGCAGCTATAATAATTGAACATTTTTGTGGTTTACATTCTCTAGCCCCTGTAGTTTGCCCTCAGTGATTATCCAGCACTGCACTGACATAGTGTAACCAACATCTAACATGTACTGTTTATTCTCACTCATCCTGTCCCTGGGGCAAAATGTGTGCAATTGGTGGGCTTGGTTTAGTAAGATTTTTTTGGTTTTGTGTTGTGGTGAGAGTGGGAGACTGAAAAATGAACAGACGTCCTCACTAAACATGAGTACATAGCAACATAAGGCAAAAAAAATTGGGTTTTAGATCTAAAGAGAGTAAGGCTCGTGAGAACTCATTTCCAAGGAGCAATTTATTCCATTATTGCATTTTATTACTTGGTGTGTGACACTGCAATATTGGCAACAGTTTGTAATATTGACCTGGCCATTCAGATTACCAGGGAAAGTAGAAGTATGATGCTACAAAACATCTGCTAACAGTAAGATGCAAAATGTGAGCTTACATCCCATATTTAAAAAAGGAACTGTTTCACATCAAAACAGCTGTATTGCCTACCCAGCAGTTAAACGCACAATTCTCACTATTTTTAGATGGGGTTTGGGTGGGTTTTTGTGGGGTTGTTTGGTGCTTTTTTTTTCTTAATGCAATGTAAGGCTACAAAATAAGACTAGGGGCAGGGAGGAATCTGTATGGGATTCCTCCTTTAAAACTTGTAGGCATCCGGCTTGTTTTTTGGTTTCTTAACTAGTCTCACCCATTAATGTGTATTTTATAAATCAAATGCTCATGTCACTGTTTTTGTTGCACTGTATATAAATCTGAGGAAGAGAAATTCAGTTTAAAAGAAGTTGTCAGGATCTTCAGGTAATGCTTTATTTGTCTAGCTTTTAGTGTCCTAATGAACTGTTCAGTAGACTAAGTGCACACAGAGCAGTTTAAGACGACCTGTTTTTCTTGGGCTATGCAACCTCATCAAAGTACTATTTTTACAATAAGAGATTGAGTACTCTCTTTGGGTAGAGCGTGGTGAAAGCCTGTGCGTTGGCGTAGCCAAGGGCAGTTAAGGACGGCTAGTGCAGCTGAGGTTTCGGGCAGTAAAACAAAGGACTTGGAACATTGCCATAGGGCAGTAATTCACAGGAGTCTTCCAGGGTAAAGATTCTGTAAGATGTTCATTTTTCCATTGTGATCGGCAGAAGCTAGCATGCAGCATTCTGAATGCAAGAGACTGCTGTTAGACAAATAATAATGCTGGTCTGACAGATAAGAATAAAAAAAAAATTGGCAAAACTTGTCAGTGACTTACTTGCTTGGATTGATCAAGAAGTAGTGGCAGTCGTACAGGACTGCAAAATGCCAAACGGAGTACGGTGGCTGCTCAACGTGAGGTTCGCCTTAAATCGCTACCACACACATATGATTCCAGGACTAACTGACCTGTGAGGGAAAAGTATTTGCTTGTCATTAGACAGCTCAAACAAGTAGTTGTTAGGGCTTATTAAGGAAGGTATGGAAAATACAGTCTTTTTATAGACTGTTAGGTCATTGGGACCGCCATGCTTTGTTTTGGTCCTTTCTGAAAAGACATGGTAGAAACCGCAAAATTTCTCGAAGACATACTGGTGGGATACAAAGCAGGCACAGAAGAGGAAGGGGCAAGGAGTGTGACTATGGTAGATATTTTCATAATATCTCCTATTCTGTTAAAGGAGGATACTTGTGACAGCAAAGGTTATAGAAGATGCTACTTCTACAGTCCTGTTTACCTTTGTGGTTAATACCAGAAGGCAGTAAATGACAAGGAAAGAAACGTCCTCCAACTAACTACAAAGTGTATTGTTGCAGGTTATTAAGGCACCAAAAACATTTTTTTGCTGTGTTTTTGTCTCTGTGTGAATAAAAATTGTACGAGTTAACCAGCACATAATTTTAGTTCTTTTTGAGCGCCCTTTGGAAAGTAATTCTTTATGGAAAGTCTCTTCTTGCGTAGAAAGTGCTTTGTAAGATTTCTGAACTCGAGTTGCAGCCAGCAGCTCCAAGGTAGGAGGTACCACACAGCAGGGATGCTGTCAGTGGTCTGTTCTAGTGTGTTAGTTTCTAGATTATTCTCATGAGATCCTGCCTCGGAAATGGAAATTGATTGGAAGATACCAATAATGTGCCACAAGACAAATGTGGTCTCAGGGGTCTGGCTACTCATAACTTCTGTACAAAAGAAATTCTTGCCTGATGGTGTTATGATAAGGTCCAGGGCCACCTTTCTTTCAGAAGGAACTGCTGGGTTTGTGCCTGGAGGGGAGAGAGAGCAGGGCTCAGGCAGGAGGTATACCTCTTACAGGGATTACGAGACATCCTATAAATCCTGGAAACTTCTTTGTATTAGCCAGCTCCCTTTTCAGTGTCATGTATTGATCCCTCTGGACCGGCTAAGGACTTCTCTAGGATTGCCCAGCTCTGTTTCTGGGATCACAGTGAAATGTCCTTCCATTTTCTTTAAAACTTGAACACTTTACTTACGTAGCACACTGGGTCTTCCTTTCTAGATGTGTCCATTTCTTGCAAGTTACAGCATACACTTTGGAGGATGCCTTGGCATTCCTGTTCCATTTGGCAAGACAAATCTCTGGTTTCCAGAGAAACTGCTTAAGTGCTCAGACACTCTGGAGTTAAAATAGCATAGCATGCTACATTTAGAGGGGTGGAAAGACAGCAGCCTTCCAGACATCACACTCTGGTTACACTGGGTGCCTTGCGAGGGAAATGAAAATGCACAGGGAAAGGCAAGCTTTATATAAAACTCCAGTGAGAAACGACGATTTGCTGTGCTGTTGTAAGACGGGTACAGTGTGGGATTATCAGCTAGCAGAACGCTGAAGGTAAAAGTTGTCTTCAAAAGACCAGGTGGATTCTAGAGCATGTAAGATGCTTATAGAGAGAATGTCGTTTGGTTCGCTGACACTGGAATGCTAATGTTATTTTTTGCCATTTTAATTATGAACATGAAGGATTCATGAGCTGTAGAGATAAGCAAGGATTTATGTCTTTGTTCTGAATTGAACTAGTAGATGTGCATAGATAAGCAGTACAAATCTAAAAGCTATATCTGTAATTTGTTCAGGTTCTGCAGTGCTTCCAGCGTATTTTACAAACATTGTTTTTTCCACCTTGCTTTTACACAGAACTTTATGTGCAGATTCCTGTGTAGCTGGGAATCTCCAATCTCTGCTGCCTGCTTCTCTGCGCTAATATCTGCTTGGTTTTTTTCATTTTCTGGGATTTTTTTTTTCCTGCTGGAACTTTAAACTGATAGGTCAAGCTCCTAGACTGGATTGTTCCTTTTCGTTGTGAAGTCTGCTTGCGGTGAGGTCTCTACTAGTAGTCAAAACCTTGCACAAAGGAGGTAGAACTTGCAGAAGGTTGAGCTGTCTGCCCACAAAGTCTCTAAAAATCTCTCTTTACTGAAGCCATGCTCAGAGTTAACCAGTGCGTAACATTCTGTTGCCTGCCTGGTAAACAGCTCTGCAAACTGCCCGGTACCTCTGCTGCTCGTACAGGAGGAAATTCTGTTGAGGCGAGAGTGTTTATAAGCCAGTTACTTTCCTAGGGGTGGAGAGTTAAAAGTAGTACACACAAAATACGTGCCCGTACTCTTCCCTCTCTGTAAGGAGGAAGACTGTACCTGGCAAAAGCAGCTGGGATTTTATTCTTTGCAGTAGAAGGAAGATGTACAGAGGCATGACTTCCTTTAAGACCAGGGAGTAGTTTGCGTTGGATCACTCTGCGGGTTTTCTATGGGCTGATGCTTCCTTCAAGCAAAGTGGGCAAGCTGTAAGCTTGCAGTCCTGTAGCTGAGCCTAGAAGAACTTGTTTTTACACAAATCATCACAAAACAGTTTTCAGAGTGCCCCGACAGTTTCAGTTCCCTAGAAAGGTGATGTTAGGAACAAGAAAATGTAGCCACAATTTCCAAAAATAGGTAACTGCTCAAGCTTTGTTTTGTTCTTTAAAAGGGGGCTGGAGGGAGAAACAGCTAAGATATGGTTTTGTCTCCATTTCCAATCACCGTGTATCTTGCTCAGTGAGGCTTAGTCTCCTGCTTGGAGATGTTTTTCCAGTGATGAGCAGTTACATTAGTGTCATCTTTCCAGTGACATCCTGTTGACAGCACAAACCAAGGTTGGTTCCTCAATCACTGAAAAGAAAGCTCCTGGAACATACTCGTGTTTAAAAGTCAAAAGCAAATGAAAATATGCTACGGACAATAGACTTCTGGATCTGCTCTTGAATAGCAGAGCCTAAAGTGAAATTCCTATAGGCTGAGCTGATCTTTCTTCAAATAGTACCCTTTCTGTAGCATTACTTAGCAAATGTGAGCTGTTGATCACTTATCTCAATAATGCATTGGTAATGACCAGCTAAGCAGCAAGAGAGATTAAAAAAAACTTTTTACTGCTATAAAAGAAATACTAAACAATTGTTCTCTGTGCCTTTGCATTCACAAATAGCTGTTATTAGTTGCTTAGCTACCGGTGACCCTTAGTAAATTTCCATTTAGAAAAAGTGATGAATTCACAATCGTGATGGAGTTCTATCACAGGTAGACAATCTATTTTAAATGCAGAATTTCAATAATAAGAGAATTATTTTTTCAGAACTTAAAAAAAAAACCCCAAAAAACAACAAACCAAAAACAACAGCAACAACCAAACAAAACCAAGACACCCCCCCAACCTAAACCCAAACCCCAAAGAAAAGCTGGAACAGCAAGAACACACTCCAAGAACTGTTCTGCTATGGGATGATTGATGCTTAAGTAGGTATGAAGGCTAAGTTAGGGATGATGGTGTGGCTGCCATAGTTCATTGACCTTCGTAAAATAAATATGTAGGTCCTCTTTGTTGATGATTTCTAGGCAAAAGAACGTAATTCAAGAGGAGTTACGCTGACATGTGCTTTCAAACTTCTCTCAAATGTTGCAAGGAGGATGTAGATGCCCAAACTTAATATTTGAAAGCCACGAAACAGGGTGAAATCAAAACTTAAACTGAACAGCCTTTTTGTACCTGTGGCTTAAAAGATTTTTCACTTATCTCTATTTAAATAGAGGGCCTGTGAAATGGGCCTGGGTAGGGAGCTAAATCTCTTTGAGTATTCCCAGAGAAGGGATAGAATTGTGTCATGGTTAGAAGGGAAACAAAGGGATACTCATGGTAATTCTCACCTTTCATGTTACTTTCATTGTCAGATTTCCCATTTTGTATATTATGAATATAAATCATCCATTCATTTTTTTCCAGATGTTAAACCATCTAACATTTTGGTAAACTCTAGAGGTGAAATCAAGCTTTGTGATTTTGGTGTCAGTGGACAACTGATAGATTCTATGGCAAACTCGTTTGTTGGCACGCGCTCCTACATGTCTGTAAGTACAGATTTTATAGCTTTGAGTTTAATGTACATTATGGTAGAGTTATCGCAATTCCAGTAATCAAACAAGAAACCAACTATTGCTGTTAATAGTTCAGCACTTCCTGCATTCCAGGAATATTGCAGTATCATACCAGATCCGGGGAGGCGGGGGCGGGGGAGAACTGTTGCGAGAAAAGCCAAGCAGCTTGGAATATTTCATAACACTACAAAAGAGATGCAATTCTGTCTACACTGCAGAATCCAATTGGTTAATGCACTTGGGTTTTGTATATATGTGTCTCCAAAAAAGCCTGGTATTTGTAGTTTGCTTTCCTTAAGTGTGGTTCTCTTTCCACTCCAGCATTTTGCTGAAGTCACTTAGTGTAGGCAGGCTGCTGCCTTGCTAGTGATCCTGTTGTGATGGCTCCCAGCAACACAGCTGCAGCAACAAGAGAAAGCATAGGAGTGGCTAGTGTGGACAAGGCCACAGCAGATAATCTGAGACTATTTACAGGGTGTTCTTTATTCCTGTCTATGAGGAATACCTTGAAACTTGCTCTTCAGAGGAACTCTTTGCATTATGTGAAAGCCACAGTTAATGGAAATACCAGGTCTCTTACTGTAATGTACACATCTTGTTCAGCAAACAGCCAATTAACTCATACCATCAGTGTTCAGAGATCCTGCTGTAGGATTGAAACTGTGTGGGCTTAAAGGAAAAAAGCATAATAACGCTGCCTCTGCTCAGCATGGGACCCGCATTTCAACATCAAAGACAGTAGTTTTTCTTTTTTTCATTTAATACTGGTAACGTACTTGAAATAAAACTGTGGCGTATGTTCCTACATACATCTGGTGGCTGTTGCTAATTAGCAAAAAAAGCCACAGCTCCATCTCTTCTAGGCCCCTTACGTACTACTGGCTTTCCCTTTTTCTGCTAGTAGAAGGAATGAGAGCAAAGTGCTTTCTGTCTTCAGTTTTCTTCAATTTATTTTTTTTAAAGACTGAGATTTAGCTTTGCTGTCTGTCGTTGTATGTCACAGACCAAGCCATCATGGTGGTTTTATTTATTTTTGATAGTGTCTGAAGCACGTTTTCTTGCAGTGTGTCCCTTAGCATACTCTTTTCAAGTAACAGCTATAGAATTGTTACATGCCAAACATCATCCTGTTCTACCATATGAAGGTGTGCAATCAACAATGTTTAACTTGAACATATTCTCTAGGTTTATTTTTGTGTAACTAGTACTCTGTGTGTTTCCTGCTTTTTCTCATCTGCTCCCTTCTTCCTTTACACTTACATTTTACAAAAATCTTTTGCGTATCTTTGGTTTTGGGCATCTTTATCCATTGTCCAGCAATTGTGTAGTTTATCCAGATGGCTTTGCAACTAGCTGAGGTGGGACACTGGAGAAAGCTCAAATATAATCTCAGTAAATGTTACAAGTCTAGTAAAAAAACCTGTCGCTCATTGTGGCAGAGGGTAATATTTTACAATATGACTGTGTTCTTACATTTGATGAGAAGTTTCAAATTACATACATAATTTTCTAAAATATGCATATGGTCAGGCAAGAATCCGCCCAGTTTTGGTAAAATATGAGCTTGATTTTAAAAAGAGAACAGAAAAGCAAAGTGAGCATTTTCTTTGAGAAGTCTTAGTAAAAACGGATCCGAGGGCGATGTACACTGATGTATTTAAAATTGCCGAAACAATATTCGGTACTCAACGTAGTAGTGATAAAGCAAGCGCAAAAACTAAGCGGAAGGAGTCAGTTAAAGACTAATCGTATGTGTTAGTTCTTTAGGCAGAAATAGAAGATGGGCATGCTGACTGAAAGTGAGGATCTTTGGAGCAATGTGACTGGGATATCCAGATATGGTTTTAATCATGATTCAGCTGACTAAAAAAATCCCACACCTAAATATCTTTCCAGTGTTCAAGTCTCCTAAAGACATATATTTTTAGCTAAGTCTGTCTTACCTGCATGTGTTTTCGTAATACTTATATTAGCATGTGCGTATAATCCATCCAGAATTTGTGTTTGCCTTTGTCTTTTTCCTGAGAAAAATTTAAGCCTATTGCATTTTTGTTTGTCAGGCCGCAATGTGCGAGTGCTTAAGCTGGCAAAACCCATGCCTGTCTTCCTACCTTGTATATATTTTTCAATGATTATACCTCCGGTAAAGGTCTGTGCCCTGCATAATACTTTATAATTCAGTTTCCATGTTTATGTTTTATTACCATTTCAATGGATTATAGAGCTTCCACGGTTTATTTAGGAATTATTTGAATATGAATCTGAAACTGCAGTATGCTTGTATATAGTAGTCCTTGCATGAATGCATTTCTGCTGTAGGGAGTGATCAGAATGTTGCCAGCTGAGAGGTGTCACAAACCACAAGATTATTGCTAGAACACTAGGTCACTTTTGGACCCATACAGAATCAGTAAAGTTGCCTTCCCTCTCCTTCCCAAAGAAGGAAGACCAAGAACAGCTTCTCAGGGAGACCAGGTGAATCTCTAGTTGCCCATACTCGTTTTGCTTTCTTGCTCTTTGATTATCCCCATCATCATTAATAGGTGCAACATTTAGATATTATGCTAAAGAAATAAACCAGCAGCATAATAGAATCATTTTTAAAACCTCCCGAAGTTACTCGTGGTGGTGGTATGCAATGTTTGTGGAACTTCTGGAACTCCAGGTGAGATATCTAAAGAAAAAGATCAATAAGTCACTCGTTGCAACATGTCATCCTAATAAGTTGGGGTTTCATCCTTCATTTTATCCAGGCTATTGCAGAATGCAGGTTTTTTTCTTGTTAAAATTCTGTCTCTCCTCCC
>VZSC01003553.1:421650-432567 GCA_013398225.1 Steatornis caripensis | reverse complement strand
TTTTTTTTTTTTTTTTTTTTTTTTTTTTTGTAGCCGGAAAGACTACAGGGAACTCATTATTCAGTGCAATCGGATATATGGAGTATGGGGTTGTCACTGGTAGAGATGGCTATTGGCAGATACCCGATTCCTCCTCCTGACTCTAAGGAGCTTGAATTAATGTTTGGCTGCCCTGTGGAGGGAGATTCTCCAGTCACAGAGACCTCACCCAGGCAAAGAACACCTGGTCGACCAGTGAGCTGTAAGTGACAACAATCTATTAAAATTCTTTTCTAATACCCTTCTCTGTCAGCTTAAAGGTCTTCCGTACCTGATATTGGCCTGCATAGTGTGGCTTTAAACTTAAAAAAAAAAAAAAAAAATCTGGATTGTATTGGGCATCTGGCTCAGTCTCACTATGAGGAGTTACCTGAGAATCAAATCTCTCTAAGATGCAATGCTGATTGAAGTACAGTAGGACGATTCCCAGTGAAGTTAATGGTTTGGGCCAGACCTGAAAACAGTGTCATCTTGCTTGGAACTATTACCCTGTTTCTGTTCTACCTTTTTATTTTTTGCCCCCTGTAAAAGTACTGGATGCCATGTAAGAGTAGAGTATGTGACTTAGCTTCTTAAAACATCTCTACCACAGAAGGAGAATAACACTGTGTCTTTCCACTTCTACAACTTTTTTCTAGCCTACGGACCAGACAGCAGACCCCCAATGGCAATCTTTGAACTTCTTGATTACATTGTCAATGAGGTAATCAACTGTTTACACTTGTACTAATACGATTGCAAATTTTTAAAGTATTCCAGAATTTGAGGGGATGTGGGATTAGTGTTAGGATAGAAGCCAAGTCTTCTGATCTTTTATTGCTGCAGTATGAGGGAGACATCCTTGTTATGTGTGTTGGCTTGATTTTAATTATTCCCAAGAAAATTTTAGTTCACTTCTCTGCATCGTTTAAGTAGGTTTATGTGTTTTTCAGCCTGGATCACTCAGCCTGTTAGGATAGTTAATAGCAAACAGTATGATCAAGCGTATACAAAACTGTGTTTTTTATTTAATTTGTTTTAGTCTTATTAACAACCTAATTTATAATACTTTGTCTTTCAAATAGCTAAGCTACAAGGCTAGTTAATANGGAGACATCCTTGTTATGTGTGTTGGCTTGATTTTAATTATTCCCAAGAAAATTTTAGTTCACTTCTCTGCATCGTTTAAGTAGGTTTATGTGTTTTTCAGCCTGGATCACTCAGACTGTTAGGATAGTTAATAGCAAACAGTATGATCAAGCGTATACAAAACTGTGTTTTTTATTTAATTTGTTTTAGTCTTATTAACAACCTAATTTATAATACTTTATCTTTCAAATAGCTAAGCTACAAGGCTATTGAGATTGGTATACTGAAACTCATGTGACTCCACTGCTTGTGTCCTTCCAGAAAAAAAACCCCATGCTCATGTTACCTATCATTTATAGCAGCTGGATAACATAATTGTTCCAGGTGAATGAATTATTAAAAAGTCTGACACACCTCTTTAAAAAGCACAGTTGGTGTCTCTGTCCCCGCGAAGACTAGCATTGCGTATGGTACTGTACACGTACCGATAAATTGCTTCTGTTCCTCTTCTGTGTGCACAATTCTCCTCTCACATTACAAACCTCTTTTGCATAATATATAACACTTTTATGTGACAGCACTAACTCTTGGAAGAGTTAGCATTGGATTACTTAAGAAACTGTGGTCCTGCTCTTTGTGGCAT
This sequence comes from Steatornis caripensis, assembly GCA_013398225.1. Taxonomy (NCBI): domain Eukaryota; kingdom Metazoa; phylum Chordata; class Aves; order Caprimulgiformes; family Steatornithidae; genus Steatornis; species Steatornis caripensis. The sequence continues at coordinate 430,817 of VZSC01003553.1, read as the reverse complement.
CCCTGAGGAGGTCAGTTTAAGCTGCAAAGCTGCAGTAGTTAAGAATTTGGCAAGATTATCTTCTGTCACCTCTGCTGTAGCGCAAGCAATCTTCAACATGAGCTGCTACATCCAACAAAGTCTGTACACCAGTGAGTAACTGAACGCAGGCCACGTCTCAGCTGTGTACATATGCATGACCCAAGTGTAAGTGCTTGCAGGACGCATGGTAACTTCCCTCTGATCCTATAGCAAATGCATTGGGAGAACAAGACAATAATACGCAGGTTTATATAGTACCTCTGCTTTCTTTATAAGAGTTCTTCTTGAATTCAGAACCTGAACAACCTCATTCTGTGGGACAGAATATTTACATCAAAAGGATTATGGAGCTAATGATGTGCAGGGCATGGTCTCTTTCCCAAACTGGAGATTAGTAGTGAGAATAAGTGCTAATTACTGCCAGCCAGCTGCTCTGAGCCCTCTTTAATGACAGCTCAGGGCTGTGTTAACCCCATTCAGGTGTGTGTATTGGAAAACAAAAAAACCCCACACAAATCAAAACCCAACAGAAATGGGCCCCACACCATAGAAACCGTCACTGGTGTGATTTATTACTGAAACACCTAAATCCAGCAGCTGTGAGAGTAATAACCAAAATTAGTCAGTCATAAGCGCAGCATCTTTACTTTTGTAAATCATATGACAGGACATCCTTTATTCATATGCATGGAAGCTGAAGTCTGCCTGGTGTTTGTTTCAGAGCTCAGCTTTGAGAGAAGACCTGGGTAGTGTTAGAGCTTTATAGCTTTACCCAGATATGGGACATATAATTAGTAGATCTCTGAGTAGGTTGTGCATCATCATGTATTAGTTATGCTGAATAACTGCTGACTTTTTAAAAACTTGTTTTCAGCCACCTCCAAAACTGCCCAATGGTGTTTTCGGTTCTGAATTTCAAGATTTTGTTAACAAATGGTGAGTATTTTCTCTATGGCTGAATTGCAAAGGGACACATTTGGGATCAGCCGGGCTGTCTTACTGTATCAGTAACTTGGCAATCAGAGTCCCTGCTTGTAGGCAATGGCAAATGTAATTTCAGTTAGCATAATGCTCTCTCTCTGGCTGTTAATGTGCCTAAAGCTCCTGTTACAGGCACCAGCTTGACAGCATATGCATCCAGAGAGAAGCCCAAAGCTGAGACATGTTCCCCTCTCGAAGATACAATTTCTGTTCTGTGTGCAGCTTAGGTTAGGACTTTCTCAGCACTTTCTCACACCATAGTGCTTATGGACTCTGATCATACAGTGCACTAGATTCTAAAGGAGGACCCTTACTTTTAAGGGTAACCTTCGCAGCATTCTGCAGTGACTGTTACAGATGATGCAGAAGTCTTGCAGGCTCCAGGTGTTTTTTTCCTTTCCCAGTGCTTCAGTGAACTACCACCTTTATCACAGCAGTCAATCTCCCATCTTATTTATTTTTCCAATTGTACTTCAGCGATACAAGCACCAAACCAGGATTCTCAGTGCTAAGGGAGGCAGTTCATTACAGTTGGAAAAGTTAGTTTATTAAAAGCTACATAGATGTATTTACTCTTTCCAAAAGGAAGAACAGTAATGCAGTAGCTGTGGTTGGTACTGAGCTTGCAAAGACTCGGGTAAAAGAAACTCGAGGGATAAAGTGGCTCATATTGATGAGTGTTTGTTTAAATGGGAATTTGATCTCTCCAGCTGGGTTATAGACACTAACTCCTGCCCTCCCTGAACAGTATTGGACAACTCAGGATTTCATATCTAAAACTACACCTGTGAAACCTAAGGAGGGATTGCTTACAGACCCTGGTCTGTGTTTGAGAGGCACTACATTACCTAATGCTTTTATCTAGAGTGGTGTCTTCTTGGGACCAAAGCCGTCTACCTACAGGCTATAACTTGATTTTTATTTTGAAAGATAAAATGTGTAACTTGTGTAATACTTTTTGTTTTCCTAGTTTAATTAAAAATCCTGCTGAGAGAGCCGATTTGAAGCAGCTGATGGTAAGTGAAAGCTCTTAACCGTGCAGGTTGGGTTCCTCAGCTGAGCTGAGATCAGGATGAGAGCGTATGGCCTAGAGTGTAGTTTGTGGCCCTTGACACAAGCAGCTCCAACAGTTTGAAGCAGGTGTAGCTTTTCTGATCCAGAAATTAAGGGGCTGCAGGCTTTCCCACACTCTGAGAACAGGGACTGTGAAGGAGACGAAAACCGGTGGTTTTTGGAGTCTGCCACTTGATAATTACAATGAGCATATGACCTAATGCTGTTAATTACCAAAAGAATTCATTCTTTCTTGGGTTTATTAGTCTATAATAAAGTATATAGATTATTACTTCTAGGAGGACAAAAGAACAAAATTCCACGTAACTTGATGGACTAGCTAAATACATTTTATCATCTGTTGTGAAACACAAAATTTGCATCTCTTTTCATCAGCTTTGTCTTGCAAAATCTGTAGAACTACTAGACACAAACAAATCCTTCATTTTTTTTCTGCATGAAATGACCTTATCAGTTTTAGTGGATCTTTTCATGGCCTTAAGTGCAATGCTAGGACTTAAGTTCTACTGCAGAAAGCCAAGTTTTCCCGCTGCTGCTGTACAACAAGGGTGCAAAATGTGGACAGGCTCTTTCTATGACAAAAAAGCATTTCTGTGCACAGGCAGACATTTTCCAGAGCATTATCTCAAGTGGCTGAGTCACGTCCTTATCGCATACTGTGGTGTAAGTGTTCTGCAATAGGCGCTGTGTAGGCAGTATGCCTCTGGAATGCTTTGCGATGCGTACATTTCGTGTGCTGATTATTTCAGTAATCCTGCAGAAAAGCTCTCCTGGTCACTTCCTGTGGTTAGCCAAATTTTATAGCTTGAACACTGAAAGTAGACTGGATTTGTTGTAGTTCATGTTATTCAAAATTATTATTTAACAGATTGAGGGCTTGAATAATGATATTCTTCTCCTCTGCTCAGATTCATGCTTTCATTAAGAGATCTGAAGCGGAGGAGGTGGATTTTGCGGGGTGGCTTTGTTCAACCATAGGCCTTAACCAACCGAGTACACCCACGCATGCTGCTGGAGTCTGAATATGGAAGAGCAAATCCTGTACTGTATGTCTGTTAACAACAATGCTATTCTGGTCCTATTTCCTCAGCTCGTACCTGTTCAAACATGTATTTCACCTCTTAAGGAAGAATGTCTTTATAGCATGTGCCAAATGGTTTTAAATTTTGTCATAAACTAATTGGTATTGTATTGGATTACATTTGTTTACTGACCAAAATGTAAGATGTTTAAGTTACAGTGCTTGCTGATTTTAAGTGATTATGGATATTCTTTCTTAATGAAAATATCACTGGGGGTGTTTACCCCTAGCTTGTTTGAACTTTATCAAGATTCTTTGTAAATCGTTGGTACTTCAATCGTGCTTACCTGATCTGCCATGCAAAAAGGGTTAGGGATGCTCCAAAATCGTATCTGTCGAGCATGCTTTTGCTGCTGCCAAACTGTATCTGAAAGTTAGGCCTAATGGTTCCAGTTTTGCTGTTTAGAGACTCTCTTTCCAGGTAAAGAAGGCAAGAAGAGCTCTGCATTTCTTGGAATGTACAGGGCAATGTTCTATTTGTAGACTTGTTCATATTTCTATATTTATTTTTAAAACGTATCATCATACTTGGATTTAGTGATGTATGTCTTTCTAATTGATTTTTAAAAGTTAGTTCTTGGAAGTGTCCTACAGAATCAAGACGAAGACCCAGGCAATTTGCTTTCTTTTAACCTAAGGATTCATAACAACTGTGTTTAGTGTCTAAAGTGTATGAAGATCCTCTATTGTTTTATTCTCTCAGATGTTTAGCAATGGATTCTCTTAATAAATATATTATCAAGTAACTCCTTGAAGCTTTTTTTAAAAACTCAAAAACTTGACCAAAGCCTCAAGCTAAATTCGCTGCTGTATTACACACCTTTTTGCTATATTTTTCCACAACCATCCAACATCCTCTCTTCCCAGAGGTACAAGTTTGCTTAGGTACAGTGGCAATGTGTGAAACGGTTGCCGTTGCAGTCTGTTAATGCCCTGTTGGCTGGGCTTCTGTGGAATGTCAGAGGGCAGCCTGACTGCAGAGGTTTTCTTGGTGTATGGCTCACAGAACTTGTACAGCACTCGATGCTTGGTTTGGTACTGTAACCCCCTGCGTGGGCTGTGATGAGCATTTTCCCAGGGTGCATGGGCCTTGTGCCACAAGACGCAGGGATGCAGAGGGAGGACCTGCTTGCTTGTATCTGTCATTAACCAAAAGTGATTACTACTTTCCTTTCTTTGGAAGTTCAGCTTTGGCAAGCTACTTGCTGTACAACAGAACGGGGAGAGGTGTCCTCAGCACAGTCTTGTTCTCTTAACAGCCATGCAAGCAGTGCTGTAAACATTTCAGCTCCCTGAAAGGATGTTTCAGACACAGAAATGGTTGACGTTCCTTCCCAAAAGGAATGAACTAGGCCTGAACTTCCACTCGCATGACAATATCGAGTATCAGAGAGAGGGATGGAATAGCCCTCAACCTGTGAACAGTAGGAAATGACTCACCAACACATCCAAGGATTCCTTCAGCTTGTCCTCCCTTGAATGTTACTGCTGGTAGTAGTGGCAAGGCTGTGTAGAGTTTCACTTAAAATCTGTCCTGAGCTTTACNACTCGATGCTTGGTTTGGTACTGTAACCCCCTGCGTGGGCTGTGATGAGCATTTTCCCAGGGTGAATGGGCCTTGTGCCACAAGACGCAGGGATGCAGAGGGAGGACCTGCTTGCTTGTATCTGTCATTAACCAAAAGTGATTACTACTTTCCTTTCTTTGGAAGTTCAGCTTTGGCAAGCTACTTGCTGTACAACAGAACGGGGAGAGGTGTCCTCAGCACAGTCCTGTTCTCTTAACAGCCATGCAAGCAGTGCTGTAAACATTTCAGCTCCCTGAAAGGATGTTTCAGACACAGAAATGGTTGACGTTCCTTCCCAAAAGGAATGAACTAGGCCTGAACTTCCACTCGCATGACAATATCGAGTATCAGAGAGAGGGATGGAATAGCCCTCAACCTGTGAACAGTAGGAAATGACTCACCAACACATCCAAGGATTCCTTCAGCTTGTCCTCCCTTGAATGTTACTGCTGGTAGTAGTGGCAAGGCTGTGTAGAGTTTCATTTAAAATCTGTCCTGAGCTTTACATGTGAATTTTATACATACTAATGCACAGAAAAAAAACCAGCAGTATAATCTGATAACAGAACCACAGTATGTGAACAGCAAGTTTTTAGAAGTTTAAATCCAATTTTACTTGCTTGCTCCACAGACAGCAATAATGTGAACAATGCAAGCACGGTTATAGGTAGTAGGACACATGTAGGAACAGTACTTTATTGCAACATGTAATAGAACTGGTCTATTTTATTCCAAACGCAAGCAGGGGACTCATTCACAAAAGCTAGCAGGAAGAAAAGAGATAAAGTCTATCCACAAAAACTGCTCTGAAACATGCTGGGGATAAGTAACCATTTTTCAACAGTCGAAATTGCCCTTTGGAGATGAAACCCTAGAGCAATGCCTCCCAAAGCAAAGGCAAAGTAATTACCTATTCCTCGGTAACACAAGGTCATCCAGGCTCACTGGGTCTAATGGATTTCACCTTTGCTGGATTGTTTTCTGTGAAGCCTCTGTTCTTGGAATTGCAGCACAAACAGCTGAGCTCAAGTTGGACACGCATGAATGAATGAGTAGCTTTAATTGTACCCTGCACCGTTTCTGCAGTTAGCTGCTCCATCCCCATCGCAAATCTTGCCACTTCAACGTTTGCTGCCAAAGGGAAGTGGGAACGGTGATTGATCTTCTTGATCACCTCTGTGTTCCTGGTGTGAATTCTGGCCTTGCATCAGCCAATCTGTTCACAATGCCAAAATTTAACAGAANAGCTTTAATTGTACCCTGCACCGTTTCTGCAGTTAGCTGCTCCATCCCCATCGCAAATCTTGCCACTTCAACGTTTGCTGCCAAAGGGAAGTGGGAACGGTGATTGATCTTCTTGATCACCTCTGTGTTCCTGGTGTGAATTCTGGCCTTGCATCAGCCAGTCTGTTCATAATGCCAAAATTTAACAGAATCCCCACCTTTGCTAGGTCTGTCAAATGCAGAAAGGTATCCATCACAGGTGAACTCTTCCTCTCTGGCTTCAAGCTGTCACATCCCTCCCACAAGTAGCAGCCACGCGGTATAATTTTTGCAAGGAAACTGTGTATATATAAGTGAGTTAAAAGTGTAAGAAATAATGACACACGCTAACTGATTTAATCACGTGCTTTCATTGTGCTTGACCATCAGGGGTGTCCACCTCGCTCTGCGGCTGTTTCCAGTGACTCATTAATAAAGTAGTATTTAAATTAATGATGAGGTACAGGCAGCTAAATCAAACGTGAAATACAAAAATTCAAATAATGGCAATGAAATCCCAGGAGATAATATTAAAAGTAATGATGAGGTAAAGACAACTACATCAATCAGCTGAGCTGTGTTGACCTACATAAAGTTGTCCTGTGTAGGGCTGGCCACATAGCGGTGTCCTAGACCCACTCTGACCACAACCAGGACACTGCATGCTTTTCCAAGTGCCTCTTCTGCTTTTAAAAGCAAATTCAGAACAGCGTTTGTTCTGTTTGAGTGATGCCAGAGACAGCACCCTTAGATACCAGTTGTACAGTCAACAACCCTGGACTATCACAGACTATTTTCCTAGTAAAACAGTTGACCAAGTGGCTGAGTTAGAATATTACTTTTATTGTCTGTTTTTTATCAGCTTAACAGATTTGGGTTTCTGTGCTTTAAAACAAGTCTTTTAAGAAGTGATACCGTAAGCAGCTGCACCACGTGGTGTCTGCACTCCATGAGGCGAAAGAACACCTTGTCTGTGGGTAAGAGCAGCAATAGCTTGTTACTGCACCATGAAAGAAATTGCAGCAGGGACTTCACATCGCTTCCCATTTTATAACCAAGTAAGTTCTTAAACTCCTCTTACTCCTCCTTGAAGCTCACTTGAAAGCAGAAGGTAGACTTGCATTGATTTGTGAAGTTACCATGAGGGAAAAAGAAAGTAACAGTAATTTAAAAATATTAGTTCCTTATTACAAGTAACACAGACCAATTCTTATCGTACATTTTGTGGACAAATAAAAGGCTGATTGGCTGCTACTCTGAAAGAGCGAGAAGTAGAAAATACTTCCCTCTTACAGTCACGCTGACAGTAAGAGCACCAGGAGGTACAAAGAGAGGCCACCTTGTTGCCGCACTCAGAATTAGGCTGAGGGTGCGGTATCTGCTTCTCGCAAGGTACAAACACCTACAACAGCTCCCATCACGCGTACAGGGAGTGTTAAGACCAGCTCTCGTGTAACCGAGAACATAGCAGCTGAAAGCCTGGAGACAGTCCTGGGCACGGCTGTTCTCACGGCGTACCTTAAAACTCCCAGTTTAAGCAAACGAGGTTTTAATACAATCATTGGTTCAGCAAGCAGCCTCTAAGGCCTGGTTTTATTTTTCAGCATCAGGAAGTAAGAAGAGATGAATTATTGCTTTTAGTGTACAAGTTAAATTAGTCTGACTCGATTACACTTCTCCCATCCGCACAGAAAGATGGAGTAAGCTATATTAGGTTTTAAATGCGGAATGGGTTACGCTACATTTTTCTGCAGCAAATTTTCATTCTTTTAACATCTAAGTCAAGATGTGCCAAGCATGTAACGTTCACGTGTTCAAGTGTAACCTCCCCCGACTCCAAGAGTCTTGCATATCACGTCATTCATATCCATATACAGGACAAAATGAAAACCAGCTGGTGAATTTTATAGGAATGAAGAAGAAATTCCTGAGTCTGTATTAAAAACCATCTCCGATTTTTGTCTCTCAAGAATCGGATTCCTCTTCCTCTTCCTCCTCCTCTTCACGACCTTGAAGACTTAGGTGCAGTTCAGTTTGATTGATAGCAGCCTCGTTGTCCATCTGCCCAAGAATCTGTCACAATAAAAGAGTTTTAACTTGCTGATTACCAAGACCAGTAGCGACACCGAATACTTCTAAAATAACTATTAACACTGCACAGTCACAGTGTCCTTTAGAAACCTGGTACCGGAACTGTCGGCTGCACGAGCCCTCACAGGGCCGGGCACCAGTTCCACCAGTTCTCCACAGAAGAGTTCCAGCTACTTCATGCTGACCACATATTTAGTAAAAAGTTCACCACGATACCCCTACCGCCACTCCCTACGATCAATCGGCTGAACCAGCGTGTCATGGTTAAGAGCATTAGACACAGTGCTTAACAAACAGCAAACTGAAGCTATGCCATTAGAAAGCAGGTATTTCCCACCTGTTGCGGAAACAACGTGCTGCTTTCGGGGATGGGGAAAAGGCGAAACCCCTTTGGGTTTGACTTGAAACACAAACCAGACAGATTTTACTGCTGAGCCTTTTAGTTGAGGAAAAGCATAAAGGCCCACACTAAGAACGCCAGATGAAAACCAGCCACGGAAACACGTGCGGCTACTCAACCGGGGCCAGCTCTCCTCTCCCTGATGCTCCGGCTGCCGCATACCCCGTCACAGGGGAAGGCCAGCCCCGGCTCTCCCCCACGCACGGACGTCCCTTACTTTGTGAGTCTCCTCTGCGGTTGCTGACGAAGAGACCGTCGTGTTCTCCTCTCTGGACCTGATCATGGACTGCAGTGCCAGCTCCTCCACCTGCGAACACCGAGGCCTCTGCGGTAATTACTGCTTGGGCTCTACCATACAGAGATTAAATACTTTCGAATAATCAACAGCAGTAACAGCAAAGCTTTCAAAACTGCGTCAGCGCCCTTCAGCTTCGGTACGCGGCAGGGCACCGACGACCCCAGCACCCGCCGTGTTTACCGGGACAGGAATGAAGGGCTGTGTTTCACTTCGCGTTTGTTTTGTGAAATGGTTGCAGCGTAGGAAAATCAAAGGGCTCGGAGGCAGCAGGAAAGGGGCCCCAGGCGGCGGGCCGCCGCTCGTTACGCTTACTAGAACGTTACCAAATAAATAGGAAATAAAAGCGGGGCGGTGCAGGCCCTGCCGCTGCCCGCCCCGCCCCCCCCACCCC